>UNPT01000513.1:0-31978 GCA_900536445.1 Hymenoscyphus occultus | reverse complement strand
CTATGCCGTCGACTCGTAGCTTTGCTTTGATAGAAGGAAGCCAGGTGTCGAATTTGTGTGTCTGGCCAGTGAATTTGTCAGGGTCTAGAAGGGAAGGTTTAGGCTTTACGGATGCGGAGGGTGTTGACCGAAGTAAGTGAATCTCGTTGCGCTGACGCTGGACTTCAGCTTGCAACTCAGCGATAGCGGACTGAACTTGAAGAGCATCCATTGTAGAGAAGTCGAAAAAAGAAGGAATGTAGGTTCTGTCGTGTTGAAGAAGTGTAGGGGTTCTTGCCGTATCGTGTAGGGCTCTTACGCACAAGAGTGTAGTAGGAATCGTGGAAATTGAGACGTAAGATCGTGGACCTGGGAATTTAGAATATCGTGCGACACGCACAACGTACTATAGAACTGTCGTATGACACGTATAGGACACTGTGGACTGTCGACTATACCCTAAGGCGTGAACGTGAACTTGGACCTGGGATGCTTAGCCTTAACTAAGGGTCTTTTGTAATGTGACAGACGTGCTTCTGGACAGTCGGAACAAACAACACTCTATTCTTAGGACTAAAGACGAGGAGAGAAGGAGAGCTCGAGAGAGCTGGGAACTAAATACAGGTCGCGCACGCTAGTACTAGCGCGCCTCGCTAAGCGAGCATGTGACATCCAGCCCTCGTGACCATAACCGTCACATCTAGAAGCACGTCTGTCACAATAAATATTAGTAGAAAAAGTATAGAAATATATAGAAATATATAGAAAAAAGTTAGAATCTATAAAAGATATATAAATATCATTAAAAGATAAATAAAGTATAATATAGAATAAATAAACTATATTATAGCGTTCTTTTAAAATTAATTTTCTAAATATAATAGAATAATAAATATTATAATAAGTTATTTAAATATTTTAATATTTTACTTTTATATAATAGAGTTCTTTTAAAGTTTATTCTTTAAATAGAAAAGAATAATTTATCTAGAAATAAATACATAAAATATTCATTAATATTTCTACTTATTATATATTATACTTTAAATCTTATTACTTTTATAAAAAAAAAATACTTTACTTTTAAAAGTATACTAAAGATATGAAATATAAATATACCTTACTATATATTATACTAAAGTTATATTCTTTAAATTATATAGAATAATTAGTCTTTTTTTTAAGTAATCTAGATACTATTTTAAAGTATAAATAAAAAAGATATATTAATATTAATTTCTAAAACCCTTTTAAATACTTATTACTTAAACTTAATAAATTAATTTATATATAAAAACATACTATTAATAATATCTAATTTACTAGTTTATTAAATATTTATTTTTAAAAGTAATTAAGAGAAATAACTAAGAGAATATAGTTATAAAGGTATAAATAAATCTTATATTCTACTATTATATTATAAAGACTTAGATTATAAAAATAGAGTTTTATATTTAAAGTTAAATATACTTAGACTTATAAATAATACTTAAATAGCTAAATAAGTTAGATATAACTATATAATAAATTTATTATATATATATATTCTATATAATATAAAGTTATTAGTCTAAAATTACAAGTATTACTTATTACTCTTAGTAGTTAATAATTAAATCTGTTGGGAATACAGGCCTACTCGAGTAGAATAGAGGTTTCTGGGTTCTGGGTTTTGGTGATGATTCTTGTTCTTGTTATTATACATGAAGCTGTGAGCTTGAGGCTCCAGCTTTTGCACTAGTACCAAAGTGGTCTAGTGCAGCCACGTGATTAAAACCACCTTTACGTCCCGACAAAATCTTTATTTATTAATTAAAGGTTTATATTAGATATCTTTAATAAAACTATCTCTATAATTAGTTTTAAAAGTATAATATATTTTTTAAAAGGCGAATAAATTTTAAGAAAAAGAATAATTTATAATCAACTCTCTATAAATATAAACCTACTATTTTAAATTCTAGAATATCTAGGGAAAAGCTACTACAATACTACTAAATAATCTATTATAACGTTACTATTATAGTATAATAAGAGTACTATAAGTTCGTAAAGTAATAGAAAAGAGACACGTGTGGGTATACGTTATATATTAAGCTATAGTCGCTTTTGTAATTCTCATTTTAGCCTGTAGGTGTGACGGTTCTGGCCGTCACGTGCTATCTCAGCCTTGACTAGCGTGGCTTGGCATCACACCTTGTATTTAGACTCGAGCTCCCTCGAGCTCTCCTCTTCTCTTCAGCTTAGAATCTTCGAATAAGACAGTTCTACGATTCCATAACCTACACCTTGGACGCCCACAGGCAACATATCGTACGTGTCGTCACAGTAGGAATTGGAGAATCCAAGAATACACGAAAAGCGCCTTCTTAATATATGAAATTACTCGTATGATATAGAGCAAGCCTAGAGATTTTATCTAAGGCGCATGGATCTACGAACCAGTCGGCTCACCCAAAGAATAAACAACATCAGTACAGCCACTGCGCCCGGCGGGACTCCAGCTACAACCAGAGGTACACCCAATTCAACAGCCTCTTGTCTCCTCTCTTCCTCCGCTGCCAACCTCATCTCTCTCTCTATCTCCCTCCTTCGCATATCCTCCAAGCGGTCCAGAAGTACTCGAAGTTCCTCTTGTAACTGTGCCCGCAGGCGTCGGATTCTTTGGACATGTGCGCGCAGCTAAGGAAGGGTGGAAATTAGTAAAAGAAAGCCAAGAAGCGCGCTAGGAATCATATGTACTAATCATTTGGTTTGCCTGGTGTGCATCCATTTTTGTTCGTTTGAAGAATCTCAAGCAATGGTTGAATGCGCAAGAGATCTGCGGAATCAAGAGTCCTGAGGCTCTAATTTTAATATTACTCGAGCAACCTTGATGCCGCCGAGTCACTCCGTCACAAGGCTGAAGCCTCACGACGCTTGAGCCTAAGGCAAACGCGACATTATATAGTATGCATATATAATTTTCTTTGTGGCCCGTCTTACGTATATCTTTCTGCCAAAATTGCGTGGAATCTAGTGGATTGTGCTAACCGACTTTGTTTACTTTACCCCTTTTGTTTCGCGTCAGGTAGCCGACGACCGAACTTTTCCCGACATCACCAAAATCTCTTACAATAAAGTAAAAGCTGTCTTTCTTCTCACCCTTGTTACTGTGAAGAATGTTCTTGTGAAATTAAGCTCTTTTTTTGATCAAATCCATTGAGAAGTTGCTACCCCAATAGGTACGCAGCCCTTAATTTATAGTTATGCACCTACGATAGTCTAGGAAGGCTAACCGACTACAAGTTGGAGATACGAAATGCCACACTAAATATACACAAATATATGTATCCAAAGAGTAAGCCTGCCGCACCTTCCCATATAGTATGCCCCTAATCCTCTTCCTAGCCCATTGTATCTCCGCCATCAAAGGGATCCTTTGTTGAATTCGCGGTACTTCTGCCATATATGCCAACGAGGCATTGTCGATTCTGTACTGGTCGAGATCAAAATGCGGACATGATTTCAAATGCGGGGGGGATCTGGAGCAACGATTACCCTCGAATTATGAGATGATATGAAATTTCCGTTGGTGGATGTAGGGGGAGGGGCAGTTCTCGGGGGCCTGCGCATTGAGTCAGAACAGCAATACAGTGGGAACGTAGTCTGGAATTTGCACATGCGTACCAATCTTCATACCGTATCACAAAATGCTTGTAAATTTTAGGGAAATGTCGAAGCTCAGGAACGGTGTGAAATTGCAGGACCTACTCGCAATATGAATTTGTCGAGTCACGCTAATTAGCCGCAGCCTGACGGAGTCATTCGCTTCACCACGAAATCTTTAGCAGAATAAACTTTCCTGGCATTGTGTCGTTTCTTCATCAAAATAAGCGCCAAAATGACCTTAACAAGTCCTCTAATATACGTAGAGCCCCAAAAACAGGATTTCTCCAACGTAGGACCTCCTCCATCTCCACCAAGTCCCTTTCTAGCTCGTCAATCAGCGCGCGCAGCTCCTCCATCTCTCTCGCCGCCTCCCTCAACTCCTCCCCCAATTCTATGACTTCTCTCTCCACCTCCATCGTTGCCTCTCTGAATGCCACTTCCTCCTCTCTCTCCTCTCGCTCGTCTTCCTCCCATTCGGCCACCAGTGCCCGTTGATTCTCCTCCGCTTGTCTCTGTTCTTCCAGATATTCCTCGTCCTCCGTTCTCAATCTTTCCCTTATCTCCTCCAACCACGCTTCTTCTGCTTCCCAGTCGATTTCATTTGTCTCACCAGAAGCTGTGTGCTTCTCTGACTGTAAAGAATATATTAGCACAGGAAGGAAGACGCTGATGAGTCGAAATTATTGATTTAAGTAGACTTACCTGATTTTCCATCCTAATCTTGTTGCCAAGTCGAATTTTGCTTCGTTTTGAAGGAGATAGAGTTTCAATGGAGTATATTTGGACGTCCTCAAACCGAGGAGATTCGATCTAGGTCAAATTACTTCTGTAGGTGGAAACTTTCACCCCGCCTCCTTTTTTCCTGGCGCTTCCGCTCGCTTCCGCCACGTGCTACACCCTGATCATTCTAGAGCCCTGTCTATGATTGCCAATTCTGAATTATTTTGTTACCGAGGTTCAAGAACAGAAGTCATGTAGGGTTCTTTACAGTAGTTGAGGATCACAGAGAAAGAAGGCAATTTCAAAGGAATATTACGCCGAGTGGTACTGCGTGGAATCGGAAAGATAAAATGAAAGCTCAAATTTCAGGTGAGACAGTAAGCCATAAGTTCAGAAGAATAAAGCAAGTCATTCACAGTAACTTAAAAGTCATGTCCTGTACTGCATCAATTGAAATATGTTTTGGTGATTTGGTTCTTCATCTACTTCATAAGTCAAAACTCTTCGTGGCATGCCTGTAGTATCTCATATTGAGGACGTCAGCCCAATAACCATAACGCACATTTAACGGTTTTGGTGGCTGCAAAAGTAATTCTGAGAGGGAGGGGCCAGGTTTGGATGTAGCTCGGTACTTGGGATTATTCACAGAGACCAGTTCATCGAATCGGCTAGCCCAACCACAATAGGATCAGCGAGGCTAAACTACGGAGAACAATCACTCAATACTCACTTTGTGACTAGCGCCAAACATTTGAGCAATACTTAGCTCGCTTCCGACCTGGGTTCATCCTCATGTTCTGTCTCTGCGCAACCAACCTTTCTTGAGAATTACATAGAGCTTAGAAGTTACAACAAAATGGCGAGAATAATTCTCGTTCATCTACTCCTGGCTGGCATTTTTGCGAGCGCGTTCGCACAGATCCCAGACAGAAACAGTGCGGCTGGTAAAGCCGTCCAGTGTTTCGGGATAGCGGGGGACTTGTACCCAGATTTTGTCCGTAAGTAGATTCGTTTTTGATCTTTAAGACCTGGTGTCTTCGAGATGGACTGCCACTGATTTCAGACCAAATAGAATGTCCTGGATCTTCAGCATGCTGTAGAAGCCATGATGCCTGTCTCGCGAACCGTTTATGTCGCTACAACGACAGATACGAACCAAGCAACATCTTTTATCGCGGGCCTTGCAGCTCTATGTCATGGCAACCTGAAATATGCGCAGCTATCTGCCTTTACTGTGAGTAGGACCTATTGACATCTGCCGGCGATAATATGAGAAATACTGACAGGCAATATGAAGCTGGTCCTCCCAACAGAACCCCTCAATACGAACCTCGCATCACACAATGTTCGGACGGAACGTTCTGCTGCGACAACGATCAAGACTGTTGCGAACAGGGAAGAGGCCATACCTTGAATGCGAATGGGAATGAAATTGGGGCTGTGGGGCTTACCAAGGTTGGACATATCTCCATATCCTCCTTAATTTTTGCAGCGGAAACGAAGGAAGTGGCAGCTCCTTCGGAGCTTTCAACAGCATTGAATTTTGCACACAAAGCACCGGTTGCAAGATCAAAAATGGGATCCGGAAACTGGACCTACACAGCGACGTTACCGACTTTTGTGACTTCAACCAGAACAGCGATGTCACGAATTATATCGGTTTCGGTCGACAGTACTAGTCTATATTCAGTTTCATCGTTATCAACTTCAACATCGAGGAAGAGTCTGTCAGGTTGGGCTGAAAGCACGACTCTGCCTTTGGCAAAACCACAAGATTCATCAAGCTCGAGGCTTACATCTCAAATAACAGCGGAGTCCTCAATATCGACTTTGCAAAAGATAACGTCAACTCCACCCAGCCTGCCTCAAACCCCAACACCACCGATGGGTCCTGTGGCTCCAACTACCCCGCCAAATCCTCCAACACCACCCACACCTCCCATGGCTTCAACCCCACCAACTCCTCCAAGACCATTGACGCAACCCTCAATCAATTCTCCCAATTGTGCTATTTTGACTACTTTCTCATCTGCTCTGTCTTCTCCGGTTAGGAAAATTGTGATGCACAACAATGGCGGAGAGCTGACAGAGCTACCTCAGGCGCCGGTATCTCAAAAGTCTCCCCCACCATCAGAATCGCCCTCTTCCACTCACTCGGTCCTTCAACCGGTCGAACTATCGCCATCATCAATAGTACAAACAACGGCTATCCCAGCTCCAACAAGCAGTCTCTCCTTAACATCCACCTTGACCTTTACATCACTCCTACCAGGACAGACGACTATCAACCATCCCAAGACCACAGAGGTTGGGTCATCAACTGAGCGAGCTGCAAATGCCTCAAGTTCTGTATTCGGAGTCCTCACTTCTATCATACCCTCGCTTGAGACAAACCCTCCGAGCAGCAGTGACGATAAATTGGCGCCTGGTGCTAAGGTAGCTATTGGAATCATCGTACCTTTAGCAACATTTGCAATAGCAGCATCAGGGTTTTTCTTGTGGAGGAGGAAGATCAAACGGCAAGAAGAAATTATCAAATTCGCTATAATGCCCGGAGAGGAGAGGAGCAAAAAGAGGGATACGATGTTTTCTTTCCTGAGTGGAATTTCTCGTAAGAGGGAATCAAGGAGCGAGAACTTGAACAATGAACATATGAAAGCTATGGAAAATGTGATATGAAGGAAGGACAGTTGTGGCAGAGAGGAGCGTGAGAGATGAGTGGGGCCAGTGAAAGAGGGGATGTCAAATGTGTCACTTCACTTTTTCTTTTCTTACGCTTGTTAAAGCAATGGTACCATTCTTGCTGGCTTCAGGATGGAGTATGGGCTGGATCCTGAAGATCTAACAATTGATAGTTTGAGGTCTCAAAGGAAATGATTATAGGAATGCATTCGACTAACACTTTTTCGAATATCGAATATTGATGGACACGTGAATCAATTGAATGAGATGGACATAATGGATTGAAGTGAATGAAAATGATGTCAGAAAAGTACAAGTGTGTGAATGTCCATCAACTATTGAAGCGGTTGACAACAAATAGTCGAAATAAGTGAAGCGTGAAAGGGGGTTTTGTTGCGTATCGTACACGCCAAATCTGGTATAGCTCCTTCTACTGAAGCAGATGTCGATGGCGAATATTGCCGATGGTCTGGTCGCACGCGCATCTCCTAACCTGGAAGCATAAGGAGTTTGACAACGAGCCCTCGACTTATGAGCTATCGGGGTGGGTAAGGCTGCTATAGATGTAGCGGTTATTGTGTGAGCAACTACCGGGAGAGTTGCAAACTATCAGAGTCTGTGATTGGTTGCCTATAATAAGCCAAGCTGCAGGTGTTCGCCACCTTCCTTAGACTTTTGGACTACAGAATGAAGCATTTTTACGTTCAGTAGCTGAGCTCCTGTTTTTGTGGGGTTTTAGATGGGTTGATTCTGATATTTGTAGTAGGCACGATAGAGTTGCGAGTAAGAGGTCGTAAGCGAGAACAAGCGAGGCAAATACTTCTTCCAGATAAAACAACCATTCTGCAGCACAATAATGGTATATCCATACGATAAGGTAGTGTCATGGATTTTGTTTGATGAGAGCATGAAGGGCGCAATATGAGTCGTTTCATATTTGAGGATCGGGCTCAAGGCTCTAAACACGAAAGCTGCTAGCGACGGCTAGTCCGAGAGTCACGGGGGAACAAAAGAGTAAATTTCAGTGTTATACAGAATATTTATTCATTAAGACATTATACTTTGATCTAAGTTTCGCAGGATCTATTCTTTAGCAAATGTATTCCAAGAGGTCATGAAATAGTAATAAGCAGCACCAATCTACTGGTAGATATAGCAGAAAGGTCCATCAATGGTAGAGGAGAGCTCCCCAATTGTGAAACGTCCTCCACTATAGCCGAGATCAACAATATCGTCCACTAAAACAGTCAGTATTTGTCATTTTGAAAGTATAACGCGGGAAGTCCCAATGAGTGGGCAGTTTCTGGTAAAAGGAGTTGGGATATACTTACAGGTACCGTTTTCAGAAGGGGGCTCTGCAAATCGGCAGTTAGCTTAAAGTCATCATATTTATTCTCGCCGAATTGACTTACGGTTCATGATTGTTCTTGTATCGGAGATTTCCTGGACTCTCTCAGTCTGGTTCTGAGCTTGCCAAATTGACCAAACACGATCAACAGCTGCATGGTGGAAGTGGAAACTTGGGTCCAAAGCAGAAGTCCAGAGATCATCTTGAAGACCACCTTGCGAAAGGTGACCATTTCCGTGAAGTCTTTCTCAGTGTCAGTATCCAAGGACAGATTATTATTGATAGATATCACCTACCCGTTACTAACGCTCATCTGGGTGCTAAGGCTCTGCAAGTCGGGCTGCTCCAGAACTGATTGAATGGCTCCGTAAGTAAGACTTGTTGCAACGGCGTCGTTTCGGAAGTTTCGTGACAGGCAACGTGGGTTGTACTGGAGACCATCTGCAATCGGAGCGCCGCGAGGACCAAGGTTGACACTCATGTTGACGAAAGGGCCAGAAGTGATGCAGCCGCCTCCGGTTCCATCTGTACGGGTAGTATTGACAGGCACTGGAGTTGGTAGAATGACGAAAGAGATGACATTTTCAACGTGAGCACCATTTCCACCAACGGACAGATCCGAGCCGTCGAACAATGGGTTTTCTTCAAGAGTATCCGCGTGGGCCCAATCCCAGTATGGCTGAGTGCCAGTGTAGCCACACTCATCACGTAGAGCTTTTTCATAAGACCAGGTAAAGTATCGGTGGAATGCGAAAAAGTTTGAGGTCCAATGAATGGAGGCAGTCTGGTTCAAGTGGGTGGCACCTTAATAAAGTTTTGATTAGCGAGAGAATCCAAGAATAGGTGTTCGTAAAAAAAGAAAAGTCTCTGCAGCTCGAGGCAAAGGCACCTCTAAGAACCTATAGTGGGCAACATACCGAAATCATCAAAACGACTGCGGACACCTGGAACCTCGTCTAATGGCGTGACTGGAGCCTTTTGCATGAGACATTGGACGGCGGCGATATATTCCCTCTTGTTCTCGTCGGACAGATCACCCCTGAGAAGAGTCAGCATTTTCCCTTTCTCAAATTGACATTCCATCAACCACACACCAGGTCTTGCGAACAACAACATTTTCAGAAGTGCAGTTCGATCCAGTTCCAACACGCGATTTCAAGATGTCCATGATGTTGGCGTTTCCATTATCGACAATTGCGTTGAGCTCTGCAGGAGGAGTGAAAACTGTGGCTTCAACGGCCGCAAATATCGCACCTGCAAGAACGGAAAGGATGGCGGAGGACTTCATGATGAACCTAGAGAATCGGTGTATGGAAGAGTGAAAGAGTGAAAGCTCGGTGGTGGGAGAGCTTGGAAGGGAACGACATGATTACTTTATACTGTTCTGCCTCCGGCAAGAATGGGAGTTCGGAGACTTTTCTGTAGGTTACCCGGAGGACATCCGCATGTCTACTTCGTGATACTCGAGTAATGCAAATTAAAAATGTACTTAGTGCGAAGTAGGTGCAAATACCCCTACCTCAATCGCTAGAGGATTGATCTCCCACCGGGTGACATCCAAACTTAGATCTGGGGACCTACTCCGAAGTATAATCTACCTTAGTAAATCATTTCTAAGGCGGATACACGGGGGGAGTGGTGGAGTAGCAAAAGTTGGCAAGACCGCCCTAGGGCAGAAGGGTCCGACCAAGAGAAGCTGCCGCTCATCCCATTTTTATATGCATAAGAAGGCTTCTAGCCACTCAGAGCCTACAGATAACCCTTATTTTTATCCACTCTGCCACCTAGGGCTTATCTACTACTACCTTCCAGCATCCAATTTAGAGACGGTTTACCACGTAAGCAAGGTAGGGTGGCGACGGATGGAGCATCAAAACAGGATGCTAATCCGGGTGTATTCCGGCCTCTGCTACGTGGTGCTTTACTGTTACATTTTCCTGTTTACACGGACACATTCTCGTTTTTGTACTACTCGAGGACAGGTAATAGATGCGAGTGAATAGTGCTACTAGAGTGCCCTGACTTACGTCACTATTCTGAGTAAATCTGTACTTCCACTTAATGATTCTCTCTTTTACTTACTCTTCAAGGTCGGTTACCCCTTTCTGAGTAATCAGGTCATTTCTTTGGCCTAGAAACTTTTGTTTTTGCCAAGCTACAATTTCTTAGGAATAGACGTAGATCATTATTAAGGGCGGTTCGCGTGCTAGAGAACTACTTCGTAAGTCTGGCGGTTTTTTATGACGTGAACTCTGGATTTGAAATACAGCACTCCTACTGGTTCTAACGCTATCCACACTCATCTTAAATTCTATCCACTCTTGTACACTCAGACCTACAGGTGTGGATAGATACTACTAGGGTGTTATACTTCTATTGTAACTTCGGCCTTTTCCCAAATGCCTTCACGATGTTTTTCTCATGACACATTGACACCACCTTCCATACCCTGGGTATAAAATTGAAAACAGAACTGAAACTCCGGGGATACAATTCGCCCTAGACGCAGCGTCGCATTAAGCGTATGGTCCACCTTGATGAATTCAGTTTTCGTTGGACCCATGGCTACTTCGTAATAACCTTATGCATACGCCAAGGATTACATGACCCACCTACGACCCACCTACACTTCTGAGAAGAAGAGTCAGATTCCAGGACAAAAGTTTGTTCTATTTGTTGTAGAAAAACTAGGTATCGAACCACGGATAGTGAACCTGAGACATGAAAACTCATTTGTTCTGTACGTATGGTAAACTTGTTTGTACGCCATAACCAGCCGAGAATCAGTTCCGGGTACTACAGTAACGGAAGGACCACCCATCTTGATAATTACCGTAGGGCTTGATTGAGGCTAAAAATAGCCATGTATTACTTGATAACTTCTTAGCTTATACATTGTGAGAAGAAGTATCTGACTTCCCCACAAAGCTTGATTGTTTATATGTTCGTCGTACTTATTCTATGATACTGTACCAATTTCGGACTACCGAGTAGCTTTATCATCTGCATATGTAGTTTCTTATGGAGGTCCCACAGAAGAAATACAGAAACCTAGCCAGGGTTTTACAAAATTTGTGTAAGGACTCCACTACCCTCAGTATCAATTTATCCATGCCACAATTATGACGAGGACTAAGGCAATTAAGCTCGTGGGTACATATCGGATCCGCCCTCCGCGGGCCGACCCGAACTGTAGTACTTCAATAGGTAAAGAGTCTGGTCAGCTCGGGCCCCCCTTGTGACTTTTTGATATACCCCACATGAATTGGACAATCCAATTGGCTGAGAGGGTTATATTGTGGGATTATACCCTGCCTATAACAATTCATATACAGGGGAGGGGGAGACGCGATCTGTTCAGACCCCCTTTACCGCGGAATCGATGAATCGGTACAGTAGCCAACTTACATAATGCATCTACTCGAGTATAAGCCCACGCATTATTGGCCCCGAAGGGCTTTTGCGCACCTCGTCTACTACCAAAATACGGTACCACCAGGTACCCTCCCGGTGGACAAGATACAGCAAGATGTTTCGCGACCCTAGAAACTGTGGGAATAGGCAATTCACATGCAAACTACCTTGCAAAATGCCCTGCAACACACTAGTAAGATACCCTAGATTCTTGCTACTTTTGCGAAGGGGCTGTAAGTGGCAGTCTTGGCGCTGGATATACACCAAAAACCCATGCCAAGACTGCCACTTATCTTGTCCACCGGGAGGTACCGTACCTATATCTTCACTAATAGGGCTGGGGAGGAAAAGTTACGGTTAGTGGAATATGATTGTTGGTTGTTTTGTTGTATGAAAACAGGTAAGTGCCTCCGTTTTCTGGCAGATGTACGGAGTAGCCCGTTGAAGTTTGCCACCATTTAATCGACTCCGATACCACGGTACATCATTCTCAATGTACTTCTGCTTTCCCAGTTTTTTTAAGGTGGGTGATACAATCTCCGAAGACTAAAAGAGCTTGTCTACCGGTAGATCTGGGTTTTTGAGCTGCCCCTGTCAGGAACGATTTGCAACGATAGATATCGGAAGATGTCGTGCTAAACCTTGGAAGTGACCCACCCCCACGTTGTTGACCGCTTTCGTCAAAGCTTTGCTTGGAATTTGAGATTTACACAAAGCTAGCAACGAAAAAAGAAGCTGTTACATTTGTAAAGTGACGAGTATTATGAGGACGCAGTTCCCTGTTTTGTTGAACAAACGCAGAACCACAAGGGGCTTTACCAGAAATTGACTACTGTAAACTTGGGATTAAAGGACCCCTATTGCTTCTTTGAATAAGTACCGTAGAAATGTTCGTACTTCTAATTTAAATAGAGTGCTTTGCGGGTCGAACAACAGTGGATCCTCTCGATTCCCTCAAGGACTCAACGCAGAAGTTGACCCGTCTGACTTTACTTCGAAGCAAGATTTTAGCAATGCGGCGTAAGGGGGAATAAGCTTGAACTGTGGGATTTCGTCGGATTCTTTTTGAGGTTCCCTGAAAGTGGAGTTCAAGTGTCAACGAACACTTCCGCGCACATGGCTAACCAGCATTGCTTCAAATTTTCAAAAAGACGTGGAATTCTGAAAAGATCCACAAACAATCAATTTCATACGCGGTACCTGAGTACCGCGTTTTTCTTCGAGTCCACAATGACTCCAAAGTTGGGTTGATCAACGGGAAGCGGGCGTAGCAAGCGAGTGGCTCAGTTGACACATGATTTCCAGAAGGACCAATGTGAATATTCAACCAAGCGAAGATGCGAAGTGGCCTATTCTCGACCTACTGTAGAAATGAGGCACGGAAATCTAAACTACGAAAAAAGTTTTCCTATTACACTCTAGCTTGGGAAAAGGTCCGCCAATGTCTGCCGAATTGCGATTTTGCATTCTCGTTGCGGGGCTTCAGGAATTTGCAACCGAGTAAATAGCGGCTCTAACCATTTCACAACCTTCGCTTGCATTTCTCAATCAGGACCTCCAATTTAAATCTGGTCTTGGAGTTCGGATTCAAGGCCGTTTGTGGAATGAAACCCTCCCTCACGGTTTTATCTTTTGGCATTATTCCTGATCTGTTGATTGAAGAGAATTTCTGCACCTTCGTACGAAGTACAAGATAAGTACGTACCTCTTCCTTGTGTGTTGGCAAGTGTTGTGGACAGTATCTAGGACCCAGTTTCTTGAATATGGAGCAGCATCTGCCCCGTCGTACCTAATACGAGCGGACACTCAGCCCACTATTCATGCACATGAGTGGATTGCACAAGTTCTCTTGAACCGCATGGCAAATGGTAATTTGGCATCTAGAATGCACAAGTTTTTTCCTTCGGGTTCATGCTTGTATTCTGTAAGAACTCGTGGAGCCATTTCACCATGTCGTTATTTATGTTACTCAGCAAGAGAGAACTGGCTAATTTGTAGTCTTACTTATATCAAACTCGTAGTCAAGTCTGGCGGTACCAATTTGATTCGATCATCTTTTCTGCACTTAAAATCCCTTTACCATTCTAAAGAAAAACCTGGATATAAGGATATAATCGAGGTCCAGTATCCTTATATCCAGTATCCTTATATCCAGTATCCTTATATCCAGTATCCTTATATCCAGTATCCTTATATCCAGTATCCTATATCCAGTATCCTTATATCCAGTCTCCTTGTATCCAGGTTTTTCTGTATTTGTAGACCTGAGCACCTCTTGGTTCTACCAAATTCGTTTCGTTGTCCAGTTTGAGTTTGAGATTGCGGTCAAGTCAAGTCGTGTCTTCCTGCCTACAGTAGTTCCGAAATATCTAGGATCTTCTCCGTAGGTATGGGTCGACCCTCATCTCGGCCACCTGGCCCTGGATCAGACAGGATTCAAGGACAAGACAATCGTCCCTTCCCACTTCGAAGCATTTCAGCCTTATGTCACACACACTAATCTTTGTTAACCTTGAGCTCGTGCCTCCTCGAGACAACGACGAGAGCAGAGAAGGAAGACACGACTTTTGAACCCTTGTCTATTCCATAAACCCCACACCCCCCTTCTTTTCCCTTTTCACTCTTTTGTAAATTTTGTTACATATGTTCGAAATCGCATCGCGAGCATGAGACCATTAATGCCGGTGAGAGTGCGGCCTGAATGATGCGATCGTAGTAGAGCCGTACCTAATGGGTTCAAGTGGCTTCTCTATTCCCTTGTGTCATGGCTTGACCATTGAGTGAATTCTGAAAATGGCAAGCATTCACGGTAGAAACAAATCACCGTCCTCGGGTGCAGACTTGATGGCACAGGACATCCAACACTAGAGGAATGCCGCCTAACTTGAGCGAACACACCTACCTAGGCTAGGCGAGTAGATACTGAAGCGGAAGTCTTGACTGAATTCGCATGCCCTTCCGTTAGAGATAGGTAATCGTTGGGATTTCGTGGTTACCTATGCAGTTCATTTGCATATTTTCCAACATGTTTCGGCAAACCGCGAGTCTCCATTGCATGAGTCTATTAAGGGTATATGGGCAGACGCAAATATTCCTACCGTAAAAGCAATACTTTTCTCTTCAAATCCTTCTTCCCTAAAGCCAAATCTGCTTCGAACATCACCTGAATTTCCTTACAGAACCCTAGGTCCCCAGTACCTTTATAATGAAAGGGTAAATTAGAAGTTTATACCCCAAGGAATAGTAAATAACAATCAAGTACTTTCTAACTTGTAAAGTTAATATTAGGTTATAGTTTTACTCTACTAAAGTTATTTCTTTATTTCTTTATTATATCTATATTTCGAATTAATATAATAGCCTTTTATAATATTCTATTTATATACTTAGGCCGGAAACGACTATATTATAAGTTATAAATCGCAGGATTTATAGTGAATAAGGATAAAGGCTTAGTAAGCTATGGTGGCATATATATCCTACCCTACTACTACTATATACCTTTATTGCTACTACTATATCTACTATATCTACCATATCGTTAGCTATACTTTTGTGAGCTCTTTTGTCCTACCTATATTCCCTTCGCTAGAAGGCTTGCCTAGCGATTTAGGAGGGTTTTAGAATAAGTTTATTTATACCCCTGAAAAAGGTACGTTTTTATACTTCTTTACCTATCTAGCCGAAGTTATATCTAGTCGTCCTACTCTATAATTTATATTTCACTAGATAGAGCTATTAAATTTATCTATAATATAGTAGAAGTCTAAGTATTTAGCGCTTATTCTTTTTGCTTTACTTTATACTTCGATTTCTACTATTAAGCCTCCTAATTAGCTAGCTAGCTATTAATATACTAGCTAGAATAAAGAGCTTTCTTTATATATAGGTAATACTATAGGCGCTTAGCTTTACTTTAAAACTTTGTGTTCTTCTTTTTACAGGCTATATACTTGTTCATAAGCTGTATACTTATTTTTAGTTAGTTACTGCTCCCGTAAGGTAGTTAGTCAAACCTGCCCCGGCAAGGGGTGCGTAGCCGAAGGTGCTTATTCTTCGCTTTCCACTATATGTGGGCGAATTATAAGCACTTGAAGCTAGCTAGTAATACAAAAGAAAGCTAATAATAAGCCTTGATTAATATAACGTGTACCGACTAACGATTAAACATAAATCGTACCTATTACTTTATAATAGGTAGAGCTATATAATAGATTCGGGTTAGTTTAAATAATTTTATATAGTATAATTCTATTACCCCCTCTAGACTACGAGTCTAGGGATATACCCTCTTACGCCGCCTTTAATACCCCTATTTTATTACTCCCCCCCCCCAACACGTCCCCCCTGACCTACGTATCTTGGATGCCGTACGTACCTCGATATTATGTGCTTTCTTCATATTTTATCGCACTTTATAGACCTGAAAAGGGTGGGCTGCCAGAGTGAGAAGATTTAGAGATATGATAAGCGGCCGTTTGAATTCATAGCGCTGCAGAATCTAGGTCACGTATTCATCTTTTTTGAGGGGATTTTAGTAACACTATTCGAAGACAGTTATTTGGATGTTCATATTTTCAGACATTATTACGAACCTTTTCATCAGAAAATAATATTGAGAACCTAATAAACAAGTAAATCAATCTTCACACATAAGCCCAACAATCCCACTCCACAAGAAATACACTAGACAAACATCCGGCCACAAGAATCACGACAAAAAAGAAATTCTCTAAAAACCACCAGTACGTCCCAAAGCAACAGACCTCCCAGCTCTCAACTCCTCCTCAGAAGGGAACCCCACAATCATCAAATAAAGAATATCCTGCAAACAAAGCCACTCTATTAGCCCATCTCAACCTTAAATGCCCCCCAAAAAACGAGAGTAAAGTAAAAAAGAAAAATACCCTCTACAAAACCCTCTTCACCACACCCTGCCTCCCCACCCTATCCCCCCTATCCCCCCTCGACTCCCCCGCTCTCCTTCCAAGAGCTCCTCCAAATGTCTCCCTAGCGACTACAGACTGCGGACTTTCGATCCCGTTATTTTGCACATTCTCCCTTGACCCTTCCCCCTTCCTGCCTTTCAAGTATTCCCCTCCCTCCACCAAAAGGTTCCGAATAGGTCTCCTACGCTTCCCATCTCGAGGGTTGACCGTCCCGCCAGTAGCGAATGAAAGCAAGCCCCCAGTATTAGTCGGCGAATTCGGGTCCGCGTATCGACTTACAAACCTGGGTTCCTCGCCTGGGAGCGCTGTTCCCGGGTTCTGACCCGTGTATCGAGCCTGCGCTCTTCTATCCATGTAATCTTCCACAAAGGCCTTGGTGCTTGTTATCTTGTGACTCTTCTCCAGGTCCTCTTTCGTCGTCCTGTTCGCTAGAGCGTCAAGATGGGGAAAGATGAGGGGCGCGGCTTCGGGCATTTCAAGCTGGCCGTTTATGGTTGAGGATGAGACCCGGAGCTTGCGCATTGCAGTATTGATCTCAGATACTGGTCCAGAGGGTCCTAGTGACTTGGAGATATCGAGTGGAGCGTGGCTCGTGGAGGATTCCGGTTTGTAGGTTATGACGAGACAGTAGAGGCCACGGGGTTGGAAGTACTCCTTGTTCATGCGATCGAGAAACGAGTGGGACCTTTATATATATCAGCTATTGATGACATAACGACGGTCGGTAGACAACATACCGAGAAGCTCTTTGTGCCTCTATAGCAACCCCAGCAGTCACTCTCACAGCCACCGAAGCACCCTTCGCAATAAGACTCGGTGTCAACTGCGCACCCAACGCCGCCAAATTGACAACATTAAGCCACGGGGACGCTTTGCTGGCCAGCTGGAAGCTCTCTAGAAAATCCAGGAACGATGCTTGGTCGATACCATGGTCCTCTAGAACTGGTGCATACGTTCTGACGAATCCCCTGGCGTTATCCCTAGGTCTTCGTTGGGGTATGATTACTGAACATGAGAGGTTCGTTCCAGCTGGTAGAGCATAGGTCAGAGGATGCGTTCTTATGAAGCGATTTGCGACTTCGTCCGAGTCCTTAGGTTCGGTATCTTTTGGTACTTCAGTTGGTCTCGCTGCCTCGTCCAGTGCCCAATGTTCTTCATCTTCTTCCTCCGACAAAGATTCGTCCTCATCTATCTCCTTCTCTTCATGTTCCTTTTCCGATTTGGCATGGGAACGGTATTCTGTCACTTCGTCATATACCGGTGGATTAGCTGAAAGATCAGAAGAAGGCTCTGCTTTGTTACTTTCACTACATTCTGCATTCAAGTGCTGAGGTGACTGCTGTCTACCACCCGAAGTCTTGTTGTTGGAGATTGCTTCAGAGACCAGGCCAATGCCTCCACCGATGAGTTTCGTAATCTTGCCCATGCCGTTTGTCCAAGTCGACTTCAAGGCTTCGATCTTGACTTTTTCACCCGCAGGCAGGGAGGGAATCATCTAGTAGGCATTGCATGACCGCAAATAATGAGTTTGGCCCATGAAAGGATCTCATAGGTACGGTTTCGTTGGAAGCCTCCCTTGATCATTCCAGTTGACTCTATATCTTCATCTGGGTTGAAATGACATAGACTTAACCGACACTTAAATCGCCCGGAGAGTTGTAAGTTGCAAGTTTCTTATCTTGTTCTCGCGGCTTATACGTATATATCTAGTTACGTCGAGATATCAGGTTTCCAGTTTCCACTTCACTCGAAATCTCGAAGCGTAGTTGATTTAAAAAGGCATTTGTGTATGCAATGAACCTATATTACGTCTAATAACGAACTCCTACATTATATATAATAGTAAATATACTTACATAGCAACAATCTAATTCGATAGCTTACGGAGGTAGTTTAGACCTTCTCCTAACTATCCTTTAGCGATTCCAAACTCTCTTTATTTCCCCCTTTTCCTTCCTATACTTAGTACCTAAATTTCACTACTAAAACCCTCTATAACTATATTATATAACCGCGGTAGCTATTATAGATAACCAACTTATAAGTTTACCAGGTTAGCTATTCTTATATAAGAAAAAGTAAATACTAACTAAACTGAACTACCTCTCTTTTTAGGGGGTAGTCTAGTAAATTATTTAATAATTAGCGAGAGGGTGGTTAAGTCTATTACTATTGAGCAAAAAGTTTCCTAACTATCCTACTTCCCCCAACTTCCCCCAACTTCCCAAAATCCTTTTATATTAAAGGACTTAATATAAGGTAACTTCTATACTAAATAGACTATCATCGACCTACCATACCACTTAAAAGCATTCCACTTTCTCTCCTACACCTTCCCCTAACTTCCCCCATTATACCAAGACACCAAAGCAGCACCAAAAGGTCACCACATACCGAGGACAACAATTCAATCCAATTCAAAATACAATTCAATCCAATAAAATTCACTTCCATACAACCGACTACCTACGCTACGTAAACGTAATACCTACTCCCCGTCCACTCGACCCTACCCAGCACGAAAACCAGCCCTTGATCTCAAAAATACAATACAATACAATACAATACACTACAATGAATCTCAAAACAAACAAGCAGAAAAAAAAGAGAGATCATAAAATCATAACCCAGCCCCCAACCCTCACCTACCTATAGATACCCATCGTTGCATAGGCAGTAGCCTCCGTACTAATAGTAGAGTAGTAGAAATACATGCATAAATACGCAGTAAGTAGACGTGTAAACACCACATCCCAGCCCATTCAAAGACCGACTCCCTCGCCTTGAATCCAGAGAGAAAAAGGGAGGTGGATATCAACCTTACCCACACCCAACCCAACCCAAAACAAAAGAAAACCAAAGTAACCAAGCAAATTCAAAGACAACATAAAGTCCCCACCAAATACACCATAACCCATCAATCCGCATCATGCCATCCTCCCCCTAAATCTCCTCCCGGAACCTCGCCTCCCTCGCCGGACTTCCCCCCTTCACCGACTCCCCCGCAAAGCTCCGGGGCGAAACAAGCACATCATCGAACCCATCGCGGGCCTCCAGGTACTCGTCATCCTTACTTGGGGACGACAAACTACTCACCACGCTATCGCCTCCCTTCCTACCCCTCTTCATACCGGCACTCCCATCCAAGCCTCCCATCCTCGAAGACTCCCCGACCACAGGACTCGCAAGCGCGACATCCTTCATACTCTCGCTTCTCGCACTACCGGTGATGCTGGTATTACTCTTGTTCGCCGGGTGACTTGCGCCAGTTAAAGCTGCACCGCCTATGAATCCGTGGTCACCAGCGGAGGTAGAGGACTTCCTCGACCTTCGATTGAAGGTGTTTTTCAGCCAGTTTTTGACTTTGCCTCCTTCTCTCGGGGAAAAAGGAGGAGACTTGGGAGCTCTGAATGTGGCGTTGTTCTCGGGGGAGCTTGTTGTGGTTTCCGGGGACGATGTATTGAGGTCTGCTAGTTCAGCTGTGGAGCTTTTGCGACGTTCGGCGAGGGTGGTGGGTGCTGGTGTTTCGCTTGTTGCGGGGGATTCGGGTCTTGTGTCTGTGATCTTTTGAGGAGTGGTTACTGGGACGGTTGAAGTGCCGGGATCTGATCTCAGGGACTTTCGTCTCTCTTTCGAGACTCGTTTCTCTTCCTCCTTGGCTTTCTTCTCCTCAAATTTCCTGGCTTTCTCCTCTTCTTTATCATGTTCTAATAACAGTTAGACGATCTATTTAAGATTAAAATATAGATGCAACTTACGCTTCAATTTCCTATTGATCTCCTTCTCCTCTTTCTCCCTCGCCTTCTTCTCCTCCGCCTTCGCTTTCTGACGTTCCTGATCCAACTTCACCTCGGCCTGTCTTTCTCGTTCCTTCTCCGCCTTCTCATTGATATCATCCAAGATGGGCTGAATATTCTTCGCAGCTACAGCATTAACAGCACTCTGATCGATAAATTTTCCTCCCCCAATATCGATCTTTCCATAATTTTCCATTCGCGAGGCGCTATTTGCTTGAGCAGCGGCGTGGGCTTTGACCTCCCACTCACTGAGAAGCGAGGGCCCGACTTTCCCTGTGTCTGCATATACACGTTCGTCCATTCCGTGGAGGCGGTTAGTGACGTTTCGCTGAGCTACAGCGATTAGAGCTTCTCGATCATGTTGGCGCTTCTTCGAGTCGACTTGATCGAGATTGCTAGAAAATAATGACATCTGTGCACGAATTTTGTTGGAATTTTCCCGGTCTTCATCAAACAATCCGTCACTGGATGCCCGACGTCGAGTTCTGCCCCTGATGGATAATCTGGATGATTGCTGAGGACTCCCATAATAATCACGATAGTCGCGGTTTTTGGCGTGCTCGTTATGAAGTTTCGCTAGTCTTTCTTGGGCAAGTTTGTGAGCTGCTTCATGAAGATTGGCGCTATATTTCATTGGTGCTAAATCATCGCTCATACCCGACGGTGATGGTTGTCGATCATGTGCTGAGGCAGCTGCTCGATGAGCATTTGATGCTGCGTCAATATGTTTCTGTTGGATGTCGTACATTTGCTTTGCCATGGCAACAGCTGAAGCATGAAGAGAATCTTGTTTGGATTTTTCCTCGACTTCTGGTACAACTGGAGGATGAGAGGTATACATCTCTCGGGACATGGTAGTATATGGCACAGACCCACCATCAGTACTCAGGTTGCTTCTATTCTTGGGTTTGTGGGCGTGTGTAGCTGCGCTCAGAGCATTTGCGGCTGCATTAGCTTCATCGGGATACGTCTCGAGCCTCCGTAATGGCTGAGGAGTAGAATCTGCCCGTCGTCTACTCGTTGACATGGCACCAGTAGCAGCCATCAACGAGCCCTTTCTTCCCAATTCTGTGTAGCCGTAATCAATTTTCGGTGATGATTGACCTGCTCCGTACTTTCTGAAAGCTTGCGCCGCAGCTGAGTTTCCCCAAGCCGAAGCTTCTGGTCGCCATACCTCTACCTTTCCATCATTCTTATGTGCCAAAAGTGCTGCCTTTGCGCCGTGAGAACTCTGTTCGGGTTGCCACTGAGGTGCCATTTTGTAATCCTTTGCTAGCATAGCAGCTGTAGAAGCGGAGGTGGAGGGGTCGGGTTTCCAATGC
This sequence comes from Hymenoscyphus occultus, assembly GCA_900536445.1. Classification (NCBI taxonomy): domain Eukaryota; kingdom Fungi; phylum Ascomycota; class Leotiomycetes; order Helotiales; family Helotiaceae; genus Hymenoscyphus; species Hymenoscyphus occultus. The sequence continues at coordinate 10,113 of UNPT01000513.1, read as the reverse complement.
TCAAAGGATTTCTGGTTGGCCCATCCCAGGCTTGCAGCCGTTCCGGCGGCAGATTTGTGCTTTCGCAATCCTAATCCTGGTGAAGGATAACTTGGGAGGTCTTCTGGTTTCGCGTATTTTAGAGAGGTGGCTGCACCTAAATCTAAATCAGTACTTGAGAGTGTTCATGGAAAAGAGTAACGAATGGCATACTAGCAGATGATAGTTTGTTATTGCTGTCCAAGTGCTCTCTCCCCGTCTTGGTGTTGTCATATTTGCTGACATATAGAGCTGCGAGGGCTGCTTGATCCTCGAGCTTGGTTGGGCCTGTCGGTTGGTTGGGATGAGGCTCAGCCATTGGGCCTGTTGAAGTGGCCATCATCGCTCCTGGCTGGGCCATAGCAGAAGGTGTTGCGACGAAAGAGTTGATGTCTGTGGATTGCAAAGTGTTGATCCCAGTATTCTCTCTTTTTCAGCTGAGTGCGTTGCCTAGTTTTTAGATCTAAATCTCTAGAAGTTATGGCAGGTGTTGTGTTGGTGAAGTGTGTTGTAGGGTTGTTTGTTTGGACTGATGTCATTCGGATGCCATGGAAATGAAGTGAATTCCGAAAATCAGTGAAGCGTGAAATCTGGCGAGTCTGGAGAAGAGTGTGGGAGGATTGGATGAGAGGTGTTGCTGTTGACTTCCGAGTCAGTCAAGACAGAAATGCCGTCTTCAGCTATGTTTAGCTCTTCTTCTGGATCCATTGTTTGCTTTCCCTCTCCCTCTCCCTCTCCTTCACCCCTCCGCCAAAATACAGTAGTGCGGTGCGTGGTACAGCCCCGACGTCATCAAGCACATCCCTGTTCATTTTGCTCCGTCATGTCTCACCACCCAATGGCGACACCTGTGCCAATAATCTGCTTCACCAAGACAGCTGCAGTGGCGTAGCTGCATGTGTCAATTGAAGATGCGATGAAAGGCATTCATTCCGCTGGGGAAGGTTTAATAAAGCAGCCGTACTCGTACGTGAAAAACTATCACGGAGACACCTCCTTTTTCCATCTCCACTGGGTACCTGTAGGGTATGCTGCGCTGCCTCGGCCTCCCCAAATGAGAAGATCGTCGCAGGGATCCTTTCTGACTTCCCGATTCCCAATTCCCGGTTTTGGGAGAACGGAGAAGCCCTCAGGCGCCTCGACTGTTCTGTCACTTTGACCTCCCCTCCTTCATCAAGTAATCCGGGGAAAACAGGGTTGGCCCGTTTTCTACAGCAACCACTTCCTCCTTGTCACGCACTTGACCCCGAAAGCTTATCTGCTGCGGTCCTTGAGCTTACGGCTCTACGAGTATTGAGTTTACCTGAGTGTATGGTGCCTCACGCGATCATCTCTGTCCACGTGTTCAACTTATTCACAAGACGTTGAACAGGATGTCCATCACGAAAGATGATTCTGCGTCCAAGCTGGACGTGCTGAAGGATGTCTTAGTGGTTGGAGAGGTCTTCGATGAGCCGTTTGATAATTTATTGAATTTCCGCGATGTGGGTAAGACAGTGAACAAATTTCTTGGGGAAAAGTATGTCATATCAATAGAGCAGGTCCGTTGGATTCAAATTGCTAATACCCCAATAGACGTGTTACAGAAGGCCTTCTTTACAGATCCGCAAGACCAGGTAAGCCTAAATTCTCATACACTTTGATGGTTTAGAATGACTGACATTGCTAGATGATGCCACACTACAAGATAGAAAAAGATTACAAGACGACTATGGCATCAAAACCATCATGGATCTCCGCACCGTGTAAGAGCCAGCCCATCTACCTCTAAAAACTTACTAACCTACTCAAGCACAGAACACAAAAAACAAAAGGCAAAGCGCGAATCCGATCTTCAATCAGATCATCTTATCGAAGCAAATCCAGCTCTAGCAGAACCAATGCAAATCCCAGGCTTGAATTATCTGCCAATTAACATTAACGGCAAAGGATTCGAGCACAATCTCCTCTGGCAATTATCCTGCTGGAGCTTTCTGTGCGTCCCTATCCGTTCCCACCAGATAAAAGAGCATGCTAACCTATCTCACCCAGAAAATTGATATTCCTCATGATGATTGGACAGAGAATGAAAGCCATCAGCATCCTAGGTCGAGAAGTCATGGAACCCCGCGGCTTGATAGGGCTAGGCTACGATACTCTTGATTTCTGTGGTCCAGAAATTGCAGATGTAAATTTCTCATTCTTATTCTCCCCATGTTTGTTACCGAGACTGATAATCACAGGCTCTCCGCGCCCTTTCCATTCCAAAGACTTCACCTGTTCTAATCCACTGCACGCAAGGCAAAGACCGCACAGGAATAATCATAGCACTTGCTCTCTTTCTCCTGAAAATCCCTGTTGAAGCTGTATCTCACGACTACTTACTCTCTGTCGAGGGACTTGTTTCAGAGAGGGAATCGAGACTAGTAGAGATTCGTGAAATTGGGCTGGGCGAGGAGTTTGCGGGGTGTCCGACAGGGTGGGTGGAGGCTATGAAGAAGCATGTCGATGAGAAGTATGGGGGCATTCAGGGGTATGTCAGGAGTATTGGGTTTAAGCAGGTGGATGAAGATGGGTTTGTGGAAACTTTTGGTGCCTGATAAGTGCGGAGGAATTAGTAGACAGACTCATGTTGAGCAAACCATTGGCATAGCGCGGAGTTTTAGCAATGTCGAATTCGGAAGCTAAACACATGTATCGAAACCTGATCTGAAGCGTATATAGTGGTACAAATTACCTTTCTAGCTTTCATCTGAACCTCTCGGAAGTAATCCTTAATCGAATTAATCCCGTCGGCGAAATCTATTCACGAGCCTTGAAACCATTACATACTTACGGTGTGCCTAATCTCATCCCCTTCTTACCAAGAAAGAACCACACCGCTAGTTACCCTTTCACGTCTTTTGAATTATTCAGCAGTCGGATTCCGAGAATTTTGGTTGACACAAAGTACCTTACGGAGTACGTACCGGTGTGTACCTAAGTGTACTAGCGCTCGTAGGATCAACCGGTGGTAACGGCGTCCCGGAAATATCCTAACTCCAACTCGTTACCGAAATTCCTACCCTACCAAGAGTCTGGAGGCTGGAAAGAACTGGTCGGACACGACATGTCATGAACTATTATATCTTAGACAGTCATTGTATTTAACAAGTCAGTCCTCGGGGAATTCTTTTCTCGAGAAGGAGGTTAGGATTCAGGAAGATGACTCCTCGGCCCCGAGACCAGGTCTTTTATTTATTATGCTTCGTAAATATGTACGGAACAAGTACGGGATCGGGGAGCGGGGTTTGTTGATGGGCTTAAATCAGATAAGCTTCAGGCCAAGCAATTGGAGCTTGGTGGACGACAACATCTGACATCTACCCGTTACCTATTTCTCGGTGGTTTCCATTCCCGAAGCAAGTTGTGTCGGAACGACATTTCTATACAATCTCTACAGTCTGCAATCTTACTGAAAACTCCCTAACTCCGTACGAGTAGCTCATGTTGATTTCTAAACGACATCTCAACATTGGGATCACCTAAGCAGGAATCCCGTCCCGAGTCCAATCTCCAGAAAAGTATCAGCCGAAAGATGCGCCCTCAACTGGCTGTTTGTCAAGGTGGCGTTTCTACATCCCACTTCAGATGGAAGTAACCAAAAGAGGCAAAACAGGTCGCTGGAACCATTCTACCGACATTCACTTCCCTGTTCTTTATGCAAGCCCCCATACAATTATCCACTACTATCGCTTGGGGATGTTCATAGTAAAGGTTCAACAGAGTCTGGCCTTGTACTGACTGGGCAGGTGTGGAGTCACTCTACTGGTAGTGGAGAGCTTTACCTAGCTAGCAGACAACTTACCACTCATGCCCCTGGTCATTTGGCTATGGAGAGGAATATTATGTTGACCAGGTGAAGTGAGGAACCATGGAGGTGAGGGAGGATAGTGGGGTGTCATCGTGGTAAGTGAATCATATTTGGTACAAGTACGTCGGCTTCACCCCTTCCGATCCATCCTCCGACTCTGATGTGAATTTATCCCTTTGTTCCGTGGTTCAAATTTTTTTTGCCTCCTCTGGTATCATGGCTGATCAGGCGCGTCACCAGGAGCCACAGCAGGACGACAACCAGCCCGCAGCGGCGCCGATTGTTGACAACACCACAGAACCAATCACTATTGACATTGCTACCTCTGAAAAGGGGTCGACCGATTTTTCGTCAAATGTCAATTCGCTAAACAACGATAGATCGGACGAGATGGAGGGTGCTGAGCTGCGGAAGAGACCTGATGTGGATCGGTCGAAGAGTTATGCGACAACCACCAGTGCGATTACACAAACCGATTCGCATGTGGATGATGTTGCGCAACAGAAACCATGGTACAAGAAGATGAATCCTCTGCGATGGGGTGGTATTCCTCCTGTCCCAGAGACCAGAGAGCAGTCAAGAGAGTATACAGCTGGATTTTTGAGCCTGGTTTATTTTCAATGGATTGCGCCACTCATGGCTGTATGTCAACTTGCCTGATTTATATTCCAATTGATCCATCTGCTAACTTACACATATAGGCTGGTTACAAGCGACCTCTTGAGCAAAAGGATATATGGACTGTCAACCCTGACCGAGCAACTGAACTCATGACTGAGAAACTCCAAGCTTCTTTCAAGAAGAGAGTGGCGAGAGGAGATAAATACCCACTTGTCATGGCCCTACACGAGACTTTCAAGAAGGAATTCTGGATTGGAGGTTCATGTCAGCTCGTCGCCAATATCTTCCAAGTCATTTCCCCATTTACGCTTCGTTATCTCATTCAATTCGCTTTGGACGCCTATATTGCGCAACGAGCCGGACAACCAGCACCACATATTGGTAAGGGACTGGGCTTGGTATTTGGGATTACTTTTATGCAAATGATTCAGAGTTTGGGTACCAATCATTTCATATACCGTGGTATGATGGTCGGGGGAGAATCTAGAGCGGTCCTCATCTCGGTCATCTTTGAAAAGTCCATGGTAATTTCTGGCCGTGCCAAAGCTGGTGGTCGTGAGATCAAGGAAGGCCCCGAGGAGAAAACAACCGAAGAGCCCAAGAAGTCCAAGTTCTCTTTCAAAAAGTCAAAACCAGATAAGAAGGGCGCCAAGGTCGATCCAAATGCTGGAAAGGGTATTTCTGGAGATGGTACTGGTTGGTCAAACGGTCGAGTGGTCAATCTCATGAGCGTCGATACGTATCGGGTTGATCAAGCTTCTGGTCTTTTCCATTTGATTTGGACTGGTCCTCTCTCCTGTCTTATCACATTGGTCTTGTTGATTGTAAACTTGGGATACAGCGCGTTAGCAGGTTTCGCACTTCTTGCCCTTGGGTTACCTCTTCTGACTAAAGCGGTCAAGTCTCTATTCGTGCGCAGAAAGGGCATTAACAAAATTACGGATCAGCGTGTCAGTCTCACTCAAGAAATCCTACAAGCTGTAAGATTTGTCAAATTCTTTGGTTGGGAAAGCGCCTTCCTCAAGCGATTGGGTCAAGTTCGGGATCGGGAAGTAACTGCTATTCAAGTTCTACTTACCATTCGAAATGCCATCAATGCCGTCTCGATGTCTATGCCAATTTTCGCCTCGATGCTCGCTTTCGTTACATACTCTCTCACCAGTCACAACCTCAATCCTGCGCATGTCTTTTCATCACTCGCTCTTTTCAATAGTCTCAGACTTCCTCTGAATCTCTTACCGCAAGTCATTGGCCAAGTTACTGATGCCTGGTCTTCGATATATCGTATCCAAGAGTATCTGCTGAGCGAAGAGCAAGAAGCTGACGCTAAATTTGACCGGGATGCCAAGAACGCTGTTGACATGCTCAATGCTGATTTCACCTGGGAACGAACCGCGACGCAAGACCCCGACGGTATACCAGTAGGCAAACCACTTAACAAGGCGGAACTCAAAGTCGAAAAGGCTGCCAAGAAGCAAGCAATCAAGGATGAAAAGAAAGCTGCCAAGAGTTTACCTTCTGGTGATACCACTCCGGATGATGGGGCGACACTCAGCGAGGACCGGGAACCTTTCAAGTTGCACAATATGAATTTTTCAATTGGTCGTAATGAATTGGTTGCTGTTATCGGTGGCGTTGGCAGTGGAAAGAGTTCGCTACTTGCTGCGCTTGCTGGTGATATGCGGAGAACCAAGGGTGATTTATCGTTGGGTGCAAGTAGATCCTTTTGTCCTCAATATGCGTGGATCCAGAATGCTACTGTCAGAGAGAACATCTTATTTGGGAAAGAGATGGAAGACGGATGGTAAGCCTGCATTTTTCCCTTTTCACGTCCTTTTTTCGCTAACATGTGTTGTAGGTATCGTGCAGTTATCGATGCATGTGCTCTCAAGCCAGATCTGGATATGCTTCCTCAAGGAGATGCCACTGAAATTGGTGAACGCGGTATCACGGTCTCTGGAGGTCAAAAGCAAAGACTCAATATCGCTCGTGCCATTTATTTCGATTCGGATTTGATTCTCATGGATGATCCCTTGTCTGCTGTCGATGCTCATGTTGGCCGTCATATCTTTGATAACGCTATCCTTGGTCTCTTGAAAGATAAGGCAAGAATTCTTGCCACTCATCAACTTTGGGTTCTCAATCGCTGCGATCGGATTATCTGGATGGAAGATGGACGTATTCAAGCTATCGATACCTTTGACAACCTTATGGCAAATCATCCCGGCTTTCAACTCTTGATGGAAACCACCGCTATTGAAGAAAAGCATGAGGCCCAGGATCACGCCAACGATGACGAGATTGAGGACGAGAAAAAGACCCAGAAGAAGAAAAAGAATGCCAAAGCTCTGATGCAAGCGGAAGAGCGAGCAGTGAAGAGTGTTCCTTGGTCTGTCTACGCTGATTATGTTCGAGCTTCTGGAACCATTCTCAACGCTCCCATGGTCATCTTGTTATTGATACTCTCTCAAGGTGCAAACATCGGTACAAGCCTTTGGCTTTCTTGGTGGACTAGTGACAAGTTCGGCTACTCGAGGGCTGTTTACATTGGTGTTTATGGAGCTCTAGGTGCTTCTCAGGCACTTCTGCTTTTCTTCTTCTCGCTCGCCTTGACTTTAATGGGTACCGTTGCAAGCAAGACTATGCTCAACAGAGCAATCACTCGAGCGCTCCGAGCACCAATGTCTTTCTTTGATACCACTCCTTTGGGACGCATCACCAACCGCTTTTCTCGAGACGTAGATGTCATGGATAATACTCTCACCGACGCTATACGAATGTACTTTCTCACTATGGCCATGATCTTGTCTGTATTCGGGTTAATTATCGCGTATTTCCATTACTTCGCCATCGCCCTGGTACCTCTATTTTTTCTCTTCATATTTTCCGCCGGCTACTATCGTGCATCGGCTCGAGAAATGAAGCGATTCGAGTCTGTACTTCGGTCCAACGTCTTTGCCAAATTCAGCGAGGGGATTTCTGGAACTGCCTGTATTCGCGCCTATGGACTGAAAGATCGATTTATCGTCGATATTCGTGACTCGATCGATGAGATGAATAGTGCGTACTTTCTCACGTTCGCCAATCAGCGCTGGTTATCAACGCGACTTGATATCATCGGTAATTTTTTGGTCTTTGTTACTGGTATATTGGTGGTAACTTCCCGGTTCAATGTTTCTCCTTCGATTGCTGGTCTGGTTCTCAGTTATATTTTGTCCATCGTTCAGATGATCCAATTTACGGTTAGGCAATTGGCAGAGGTCGAAAATGGTATGAATGCCACTGAGCGTATCCATTACTATGGCACACAACTCGACGAGGAAGCTCCATTGAAAACCATCGATGTACGCGAATCCTGGCCTGAAAAGGGAGAAATCATCTTCGATAACGTCCAAATGAGATACCGTGCCAACCTCCCACTAGTCCTTTCTGGTTTGACAATGCACGTCCGAGGCGGAGAACGTATTGGTATCGTTGGTCGTACAGGCGCAGGAAAATCCTCCATCATGTCTACTCTTTTCCGGCTTATCGAATTGTCGGCTGGCTCCATTACCATTGACGGTCTGGACATTAGTACCATCGGTCTTCACGATCTTCGCTCTCGTCTCGCTATCATCCCGCAAGATCCTACACTGTTCAAAGGCACAATCCGCACCAATCTCGACCCGTTCAACGAGCACACCGACCTGGAACTCTGGTCTGCCCTCCGGCAATCCGATCTCGTCTCCGAACACGCCTCTCCCGATGACAAGTCACCCGGTCGCATCCATCTCGATGGAATCGTCGAGGATGAAGGCCTCAATTTCTCTCTCGGACAACGCCAATTGATGGCTCTCGCGCGCGCCCTGGTCCGGGGCAGTCAAATCATCGTCTGCGATGAGGCGACGAGCTCCGTGGACATGGAAACGGACGAGAAGATCCAGCGCACCATGGCAACGGCCTTCAAGGGCAAGACGTTGCTGTGCATCGCGCATCGGTTGAAAACGATCGTCGGATACGATCGCATCTGCGTCATGGATCGGGGGATGATTGCGGAGCTGGATACCCCGTTGACGCTCTGGAGACGGGAGGATTCATTGTTTCGGGGGATGTGTGAGAGAGGGGGGATTCGGAGGGAGGATTTGGAGGGGTAGGGGGGTTTGTATGGTGTTTGGGGGGTTTAAAAGGCGTTTTTTAGGGGGGAAATGAATTGTTAAATAGAAATACCGAAGAATAAGAATGAAAATATGAGTAAAAATTATAAGACTTTTCGCTTATAAGGGGGTTTTCGCGTATTTTTCGTAAGGAAAACGTAGAATAATAGGCGTTATAGAAGGTTCTTTAGGGGATTTTATTTTCTTATTTAAAGGGAATAAAGTAGTTATTTTATAGAGCTTACGCGAATATAAAACTATATAAAGAATAATTAAATTTAAATATTTCTTAAGTATTTTATTTCTATAGGGTTATTTTAAAAGCTTTAATAAATTAGATTAATATAAAGTTTATTAGAGAAAAGTAGTATTTAGGTTTCTTTTATTTAGAGTTAAGGTTTTTAGTTATTTTAGAGAAGTAGGGAAAGGGAGATTTAAAAAAAGAGATAATAGATTATTTAATAATCTAGTAGTATATTAGAGTTTTAATAGAGAAAATTATTTTCTTATTTCTTAAATATTTTAAGAGTTTTATATTAAGACTAGATATTTAGGGGGTTTTCTTTTATTTTATTTAGGGGTTAGTTTTTAGAGGGGGAGAGATTAGATAGGTAGGGAAATAAGGGGGTTTATAGGGGGTTTAGATATAGTTTTATAAATGTTTTAGTAATATAGTAGTAGTTATAGGGTTTTAATTACTTTTATATATAATAGAAGAGAAGAAATAATATAGTTCGTTTATTTATTAGGTTTATAATTATTAATTATTTTAATTATTTTAATTATTTTAATTATTTTAATTATTTTATTTATTTTATTTATTTTATTTATTTTATTTATTTTATTTATTTTATTTATTTTATTTATTTTATTTATTTTATTTATTTTATTTATAATATTTATAATATTTATAATATTTATAAAACCTTTATTCTTATATTTAGTAAAAATACTAGAATCTAGGTATATTTAATTTAATTCAAACGAAATATAAATAAAGTATATAGTTCTAGATTTAAAAATACTAATGTTTAGAAACTACTAGGAAAGGAGCAGGAGATCTATATCTTTGGCTAACAGAAGGAGAGGAAAATAGGTTACTTGTCTAGAAAGGAGTAGATAAGGAGAGGTAGGCTTCGAGAGAGGAGTAAGAAGGAGAGGCTAAAATAAGGTAGAAAAATAAGGCTATTCGTAAGTACGCTAGATTCGTCAAAGTACGCTAGGTTCGTCAAAGTACGCTAGCTAGGTTCGTTAAAGTACGCTAGCCAGGTTCGTTAAAGTACGCTAGCCAGGTTCGTTAAAAGTACGCTTTGTTAAGAGCTACGTACTATCGTATATTTATACTCGAGTACCCCCTTACTCTAGATCAAGGACGTGTATATTGTCACGGAGTTGGAGGAACTAGGGTCAGATCACGTGTAGCACGGCACGTGCGTGCCGCTGGCATTATGTATATAAGCTCCTGTTCCTCTGGAACTCTCTTCTCTCCTTACTTAGTTGTTCGCTCTT
>UNPT01000155.1:0-104594 GCA_900536445.1 Hymenoscyphus occultus | reverse complement strand
TAGGCTTTCCTATCTGCGACCCCTGTAGCCTAGGGGGGATTTTCCCCCCTAGCGTCCTTTGTCCTGTCTAGGAATTATCTAGGAGCTAGCCTTTAGGTGTTAGTATCCGCCGGACGTTAAATAGAAATAAATAAATAAATAAATATGCCCTGTTGACAATCCCCATGTTAGTATTCCACATTTTGTGCATAAGATGAGCTCGAAATAGCCTACATATCACGATCGATGCCTCCCGCATGATGGGCAGAAGCCCATATATTCATATAAATGCAATACAACCTATTTCGATCATCGAACATTTCGATAGGCTCGCTTATTCCGGCGTTTTTCAAATACTCTCGCAAGTAAACCTCTTGGTTTACAAAACGATGGCGTTGACACCTCCACATCCCGAGCTCCATTTCGTTATGAGCATAGTATGCGCCAGCGTCAAAAATGTAGATGGTTCCAGTCTTACGGTCGGTACCTATATTCCCGTCCCAGAGATCGCCGTGAATCAGACAAGGTTTCACAGTGCGTCCGTCAGATTCGAGTGGTCCAAGAAGAAGTGGAATTACCGAGTCGATCAATCGTGAAGAGACTTCCGACAGGGCATCTATGGTGCCGTTTTCTTGCGAATCAATTTTGATGGAATGCTTCAGCATTTTGGTAAAGAATGACTGCCAGCTAGGGTCCCATCTAGATCTCAATCAGCGTTCGTTCTGGGAAACCTGGGATAATTACAGAGTTATTTGGAAGTAGACGAAGGGGCTCCAATAATACACATACTCCACGGCTTGTGGGAATTTCCCTTGATTTGTTACCACGTGAAAACCGAAGCAGTTATTCGGGGATGTGCTGAGTTTGTGTAGCTTTGCCACGTGAGAGCAGAACTGCACAGGGTCAGGCATATCATTTGCCATATCAATGAACTCACACAAGAAGAAATGTGTTTCTGGGACGGGCCGATGGAACTTTCCCCATGCGTATGGCTCGGGCGCAAAGGATGGCATGGTCTTGTAGATCTCCGTCATGGAGTGGAATTCTCCTTTGAGCATCGTTTTTCCTGACTTCTCGGTCGCACACTTTAAGAACCATAGTTTTGGAGTTCCGTCTGCGAGTATCGTTGAGATTCTAGCAGTGACGGTCCATGACGAGGAGCCATAGCTGTCAGCAGCAACAACCTTCGTTCCCGGTGGAAATTCTAATGGGAAGTGTCGGCCTAAGACAATAAACTGATATATATCTGTGGAAAGGAATAGGTGAGAAGCTGACGTTCAATCACAGCCTCATCCAATGGAAAATTTCCTTCAACCTCTGGATTGGGCTTGATGGTAGTGAGGGAATTGATGAGGAGAGTATGAACCGCGGAAGACATCCTGAGTCTTGGATGGAACTTTCTGGATATTGTTATAAGCCGCAAATAGCGTCCCAGGTGATATTGAAACGCCGATTTCTTTATCACAAAGAGATTGCTGTTGGAATTTTGTTAGAACGCCGCAGCAAGCGGTTACTTGAGTGTCATGAGTGGCCAGAAAAGTGGGTTTGCCAACTAGATTGCATTGCTCTACCGCTCCCGCTCACCCCTGACTTTTGATGACAATTCACTGCAGTACTAGATAGTTCCAAGTGGAACATTTTTGAAGTCGTCGGTAGGGACTAGTCATTACATCATATCGGTTGACTCATTGTGCCGCATACGCAACAGATTACCAGATCCTCTGTTCTGGTTGGCTTACTGGGAGTTGGTATCTGTTGGAGTCACCCCAGCATCCTTATTGGACTTCATGCACACACAACAGTTTCAGACATATATGCCACCCAGATCATTCTTATTCAATTTTTATTCCCAAATTTTGCATCATATGTTGGTTAATGAGACGCATTGATAGGCCAGCATAAAAGCCTAGTTCTGAGGAAATTCGAAGCCAGTAGAGTCGAAAAAGAGTGACTGAGAACGTACTAGGTAAAGAAATCTTGGGTTGGGGAATATCTGTTTTGTAATGGTTCTTATATCCGGCTTCTTGTCCACGCCTCGTGAAGTTAAGCCGGGTTTTTGTGCATCAAGGAAATAGAGATACTAGCAAAAGGATCGTGCGTTATCTGGTCAAATGTCCAGAGCTTCCCTAAACCTTTGATCAAGATAAGATACTGAACAAGTTCTGACGGGACCCTGCCAAATCTTTCAACAATTATCAAGTGAATACATCCGATCTATTCCAAAATTGCAAATTTTTGATAAATGGCTTGATAGACGGCTTGATATCACTTGAGTGGGCTAATGCGCGAATAGTGTTATCGTTTCGTATTTGGAAGAGAGTCTGGCAGCGATAGCATTAGTCCTGGCTCAGAGATCATACAGATGATCTGTTCCAAGAATCCTTCTGCAAATCTAGCAACACTAGGCCAAATATCTCTTTTGAAGTACTACACGCTTTGAGGCTGTCTCTTCAATGCGGTACGGACTCCATTTTTTAGCCCCTTTATTTTGTCAGGGATTTGATATTTACTGCCGTCTGAAGGTTTCCCACAAGATTTTGGGTTGTTTAGACATGAATGGGAATCCATCCCGCTGACAAAGGCGCTGAAGGCAACTTCTTCCGTTTGTGAGAACACTATGATATATATATATCTTGTAACTGGTGCTGCCTCATTAACCATTTATTGATAAATGGCGAACAAGGGAATATCAATTGCTTGATCTGAAGATCACAGACTCTCTCTGTTGTCGCTTAGTTGGGGATTGTTGCAATACTCAACACAGTCTAAATATTTTCTAAGAGTCTGCTCAGCAGATAATTTACAGGTTGTCTAGGATAGAGAGTGAGAAATAAGTAGTTCTTGACTTTGTTGCTTATCTTGAAGTATGGGGCGGAGTCCTCCAGGACATTCCGTATCTGAGAAGCACTAATACTGGGAATATCATACTCAGACAGAGTCCGACGAATATCGTGAAACACCATCCAACACCAACGCGATCGATTACCAATTGGAGCAAAGCTAATCCGCCTGCTGAAAGAGTGCATCGAACAATATTGAGAGCTGCTTGTGCACTGGCGGGTGATCTTGGGTGAAGGTCGACGAGTAATGTGCCACATAACTGATAAAAGTCAACGAGTGATATTTTACATTATGTAAAAGGGGGTTTGATTTACGTTATAAACCACAGAAACCATCGCCCCAATCAAAAATTGAAAGATCAACGGAACTGCAACAGACTTGGAAATCATTAGCAGCTTTGGTTTTTATATGCACATATTGAACTCACAACATGGGTGTGGAGTGCCCAACCATAACCCGCGATGCATGCACTGCTGATCGGTATCGGATAACATATACTACGATACCGGGCTTTCTCAATAGGAAACCGAGTCATCGCCGGGGAATTTGTCTATGACAAAATCATGATCTTTGGCTGTCCGTTTGTAGTCCCAATTCATAACTTTACCTGTATCTCGTCAGTGGAAAGGCTATCGTAGGAGCGTTGTCTTGCATAAACTGATGTAAAAGTACCAGAGAAGAAAGAAGCAAGAGCACATCCCGCCCCGAAAGGCAAGTAAATAAGTCCCGCTTCGAGCTTGTTGAAATCGTAGAGCTCAATGAAGAGTGATGACATGGAAGCTTGAATGCAAAAAATTCCGTTTACTAGAACAATGAGAGATGTGCTTTTGTTAAACAGAAGTTCTAAGCAACTGACAGGATTTGGGATGTGAAACTTCCTCTTTTGAATGGGTTCTACATCGTTATCCCTTGGTCTCTTCATGTGGCGTTGGCAGAAGAGCGATAAGAGAGGCTGATATTGCCGATCTGTTGCGATACTGCTATTGCCTACGATGGGACGACATGTTTCTGGGAGCAACAAGATTATTAGAAACAGGCAAAATCCGGAGAGAATGGCGAGAAACTAGAATACCTACTACTAACTGACGTATTCTGACAAGACGCCTCCCAAAACTGGGCCTAAGCTAGGGGCAATATTCGGCCAGCAGCAAGCAGTTTATTTCATCACGAAAGATTTCAAACAACTAACCCACAAAGCACTGCACCAACAAAAGATCCTCTTTCTGCAGGAGTTGCAATATCTGCCACGATACCATAGGCAATCGAAATCGTGGCTGACTTTTATGTTATTATTTACCTCCCATAGATTAAACGGTGGGTGTTTCTACCCGAGCTACCAGCACTCTGAACCATTCTTGGAACCAACAGAGCTAACCAACTCCGCTGCAAGGGCAACCCCACATCCGCGGCACAATATATCGAGATTGTCAAGATATAAACCCATCGACGACCGGTAATGTCTGCTAGATCTCCAATGATAGCTGGTGCCACCCCTGAAACAACCATGTAAGACGTGATTGTAAGATAGATCAACTCTATCGAAACATGAAGATCCTTAGATAACGAAGTGATTGCGGGGTAGTAAATAAAGCTGCTGAGCGGAGAAAACATGCCAGCGAAGGCGACCAAAAACACAATAAGCCTTTTCTGGGTTTTGGTAAAGGAGGAATATGGTATGGGGCTACTGTTGCATTCTTTTCTGGACCGATCAGCATAGTTTGGCTGTTAGCTGGAATTGTTTCAGCAGAACCACCGGCTGTTACCTTCTCAGTGATGGCCAAGGACATTTTGAAACGATTCAACACAAAATAGTTCCAATATTGCGATGTGTGCAGATAGTATAATTATTTGTATGAAGATATGGCACGGAATCGACGTTGATCTTTTGATGAGAAAAGTGAATTCTATGAGATTACAGTATAATCAGGTTACTCAAAGATCACTGTGCTGAGCCTCATCTTGAAAGCATAGAGGACATGTGACAATGATTGAGCCGCCATCAGGTTACATAGGCTAGGTAATACAGGCTCTTTTCATAATTGCCCACTAACCCTGGGTACTAACCGACAACACATCCACATTTCTAAATCCTAATACTCTACTCGCAGAGGTTGATCTGAAAAATTAGTAATCTTATGGTGCTGAAAGCATTCTCTGCACCATTATTGAACACTCGGCACATTTCCAGTGTTTGTTGCTCGCTTGTACTGCATGGCTGGTGGTAGTGAACATGAACTCGTGGCAGAGGCAGCGGCATGAGAGAATTTGGTCAGAACCACTAGTCGCAAATATATATATTGGAGCATAAAATTTGGCCATAATGGTGTTTATTTCAACATTGACTGCCTGAATATTTCCATTAACCAGCATTTATGAAGGGGTGATTGCAACTACTAGTTTGTTTACCGTACTGTTTGTCAAGAATAGTTTGACTCAACCCCCCATTCTTGAAATTCCGGGCCGCCATTCCGTACCGTAATACCACGTGTGGACAACGTGTGTCTGGAAGCTTAACCATACAAAACTGCACCTCGCCATGGCCCTGCAGCTTCGTGGCGGATTCGACTGCATACAATTCCTCACGGGAAAATCTCACCCGCCCGCGGGGTGTAAGATGACTCTCTGAATCGGGAAGAGGAAAGAGGAATAACGAAAGGTATTGTTCCACGCCTGCAACAAGTACGACCACGAGCAAGTAGACATAACGAAAGGATGATCACGATGTATGGTGCAGAAGCTGTTACCTAGTACTTATAGTTTTACATAAGGCAAGTAAACCGAGACCTTACAAATGTTTACCTCAGTATTGGCTATCATAGAGCTTATTCTTTCTTCCGGTATTGCTCTGAGTTCGTTGACATATTTGTTCGGAACCACCAACATATCATTACTGTTGATCTTGAAGAAGCCATCTTTGTACTGAGAGGTATGTCAATTCCTCGCTAAGTGTAGACCGGAACAATCAATATTTACCTTCTGGTTTGACAAAAAGATATAGCCATCCGACGGAGAGGTATGCCACAAGGAGCAAAAGGAATGCAGAATAAGCTGGGAAGACATCCTTTTCAGGGACTGCGATAGATGAAGTGACTATCGTCTGGTTATTAATGGTGGTATGCATTATTATCTTGTGCTTTCTGGAGGGGCTTTGGAATATTCACATCCTCAAGAACTGAGCACAGGTTCATCGCTACAGCCGGCACTTGACTTTTAAAAAGAGTTGTGCTACTAGTCGGAGCGGCTTGGAATTCTTACCACATGCAGTTCAAGCGCTTTGAATCATTGCAAAGAAGATATGAAGGGAAGCATTCCGTATCTCCTTCTCGGTACAGGAAGCGGGTAAAGGACGTGCCCGCAGCGGTTCATTGTGAAATGCCGTCCACCAAACATCACCTACCGCATTGAGGCTTTAGGGCTACGTTACTCACTTATGAGAGGCACGCAAAATTTGAGTGAGAGGGGAGAGAGGCCGGGTGGAGTGAACAAGCTTCACGCATATGCAAGCGCCCACCCTCCCTCACAAGGGTTTTGTTTTTTTCGATGCCATGGACAAGTCAACTTCCTTTTCAGGTGGTTCCATTTGAGAAACCTACCAGGGAATTTAGCAGGGCCGAATGAAAGAGTCAACTTGCTGTCGGTTGTTGACACCCTTGCAAGGTAAATTGAACTCAAGTTTTACTGTTTTGGGCTGAGTTATTGTAATCTTAGGCGGAGCATGCCCCTGCACCCTACCCGGCATAGAGGGCTCTACGGGGACGGAAAAAACTTCCTTTTTTGTTCCTCCTAAATTACACTTATTGTCGTACCTTTTATATACTGAATTATAATAATATAACTGAAAAGATATATAAATATTAGTAGAAATATAAATAGGTTAATTTAGAGTCTACTAGTATTTTTTATATATTTTTCCGAGTTATATAAAGTAAGAATTCTATTATATAAAACAGTATCTCCTTAGTACAAATTCGGAAGTTTTTTCCGTCCCCGTAGAGAGGGTCACCAATGTGCCTTACCAATGGATTACGTTAGATTCATTCCAAACACCGCGCGGGCAAGCAGAATCCAGTCTGTTACGACAACTAAAACAAAATAGACAACAAAATATTTCTCAGATCCAGAACTCAGAAGGTACAGTACAAGTCAATTTCACTTGATGCAATGGCCGCAGGTAATGAAAGCCAATCTGTTCTGACGGGAAATATTCATTCGGTTGATGAAAAGGGTGAGCTCCAAGATGAAGCCACCGCGAATCCCTCCACCACGCCAGAAAATCCGGAGAAAATTGAAGCTGCGGAGCCCAGCTCAGACGTCACCGCCAAGAGTGTAGGAAGCAGTCCACCGTCAAAAGAGCGTAAGATATTTGGCACCAAGCTTCGTTCTGGCTATTTTTTCGAATCTTCTTTTTTATGCCATCGACAATACAATAGTAGCGGTTATCCAACCTGTGAGTGCATTTTCAACCATTTAAAGGCACAGTGATTTACTTTTTTCAGGTCATCGTTCGTGAATTTGGGCAAGTTCAAAATTTATCATGGATATCAGTCGGGTACATTGAATACTTCCTTCTGAAGTTGTTGGAAAATGTTCACTAAAATATCTTTGAAAGGTTTCTGATGGCCGGAACGGCAACGGCTTTGGTCAACGGGAAATTGTTTGGCGCTTTTAATGCAAAAACACTTTATATCCCCGTAAGAAAAACACACTGGGTGGAATTTTGAGCCAAATTGGGTTTCTAATTCATAGGGATATTAGTTTTCTCTGGTTTTTCTGGTCGGTTCTGTCGTCTGTGGAGCTGCAAAAGGTTTGCCGACTCTAATAATCGGACGCGTTATTGGTGGCGTCGGGGTAGTCAAAACCCGTCTCGTATAGGGATTCAAGAAATAGGTAACTTCTTCGAGGGAACTGGAATGTACCTCGGAGCACTTACGCTGATTTCCGTTAACACAAGTGCCAAGGAAACCCCTGAGTATATGGGATATCTGTGAGAGACTTCGACACTGGCCCCAACCTTTTCACATACACTGATCTCTTGTATAGTGCCCTAGTCTGGGGCTTTGGGTCCGTCATTGGTCCATTGATTGGAGGTGCCTTTGTTGACAGCAAAGCAACATGGAGATGGGTAACTTTGTCTCCCAATTATCGCCGCGCAGCTGTCATTAACCCAATGCTAGGGCTTCTATGTTAACGTTCCCGTTATTGGGATATTCATCCCTATCTATTTATATCCAGTGCCCTCTTATAATCCACAGCCTAATTCCAGTATCACGTCCAAAGTGCGCCAAATCGATTGGATTGAAGCTCTGATGAGCTCTGCTGCTTTCGTTACGGGTATCATGGCTATCAACTTTGGTGGTACATTATACACCTGGAACAATGGCCAAATAATCTCGCTATTTGCTGTATCTGGAGCCTGTTTTATAACTTTATTCCTTCAGCAATACTTCAAATTTATGACTACCCATGCCCTTAGAGTTCTGCCAACTCACTTGTTCAGGGCTAGGGATATGGCTTTGTGTTTCGTTTGTCAAGGTAAGAGAGCATGCCACCCATTTGATTACAAATCTCTGATAGCTGTTTAGTTGCGGTCGCTCTGATCGTTCCAGTACCTCTGTATTATTTACCAATATTCTTTCAATTAGCAAGAGTATGTATTCCATCCCTAATTTTCAAAGAATACTAGCCAACGGGAGGATAGGGCGACTCCGCGTTGAGAGCAGGCATAAAAACACCACCTTTAATTGCGAGCTGGGTAACTTCCAGCGCATTTGCGGAAGAATGATGGGCAAACTAGGCTGGTATCAGCCATGATATATCGTTGGTAGTATACTAAACATTCTAGCGGGTATCTTTCTATGTACGTGCTACCTGAAGCTGAGACACAATACCCCCACAACAATGCTGATATATGTGGTGTGCGAAACAGCACGCATAAATATCGATACATCAAATGCGATCATTTACGGCTTTCAAATTCTGTCTGGAATTGGCACTGGGTGCTATGGACAAGCCGGCTTTGCCGTAGCACAGCAGCTCGTCCCTCCAGCTGATATCCATCGCAGCATTTCCTTGATGCTAATTGGTAAGACTTGAGGATCAATACTGTACAGTGCGATAAGAGTGTTCTAATACTCTGGAGTCTAGCTCAGCTATCTGAGACAACACTTGGACTAGCACTGGCGGGTGCGATTTTCCAAAATGTGTCCCTCTCGCATATTCGAGCAATTTTGCCAAATCTATCTACGGCACAGCTCAGCCGTATTATCACAGACTTTGGAAGCATTGATGAGGTTGAAATCAATGAGTCTGACCAAATTCGGGTTTTACACTCGCTTGCAACTGCTTCGGCTGATACGTATGTATACCAGAAATAATTCTCTATTTCCCAACTTCTGTGCTAATTCCAATTTGAAGGTACACCTTGATATATGCAGCCGCAGGCTTGTTCCTAATCTGCTCGCTTTTTTTCACGGTGAGCAAAAGAATACTTTTGTTAAGCTAATGTATATCTAACAGAACCCTCCAGCCTCGAAAACTCTGGTAAAAATGGACTCCATTTGGTGATAATGGTTACCGTGAACCCGATGGATTTTCGATTTTATAAAAGGAAGTAAATTGTTATTATTTGGACCCTTGACGCGTTACATCTAGACACTACGTCTCTTCAACATAATTTGTTGTGATATACTGACTTGATTTTTCTCCCCTTTTACCACATTTTGTGGTCGTTTAATCTGACCATTTGGATAAGAAATTTCAAACTCCAGTAATAGAACCATTAAAAACAATTTGATTTGAGCACTGGCCCAAAACTGCCTCGGACATGCAAACTTCCCGACGCCCCAAGAAGGAACGTCAGGGCTCAATGAAGCGAATTGATGCTTCTCCTCTTGCCCCTTTTCCTGTCGCAGTTTGTAGAATCGAAGACCATCAAAAGCCTCCGGCTCTGGAAATATTTCGGCATCATGCATCATAGGGTAATGCGACATCGAAAGATATGTTGATGCGGGGAGTGTGACACCGTTGGAGAGTGTAAGTGGGACAGCAAGTCGTCTGTTAAAGGTAACTATACATGATTAGTGACGGTTGCGAAAGAAAAGAGTCAGAAGCATTTCGTTTGGCATACTTAATCCAGATGTGTTAAGGCGGTTAGACTCCTTGATAAAACTGTCCGTCTTTTTTAGACTCGAAAGTGTTGCAAGTTTAAGGCCACCATGTGTTTTTATTGACTCAAGCATCTCGTCCCTCAACATATTAATATAATCTGGTCTTGCACACAGATTCAATATGGTGTTGGTCGCGGCTTCTGCACTCGTGTGGATGGCTGCCATGTTGAGAAATAACATTCGTTTCACAACTTGATCAGTCTCTGCGTCACGACCCCGCGCTGTATCGACCAACCATTGCAACATATCATTGTGTCCTTTCCCATAATCTGGAGAGCGATTCTCGAGACGTGGAAGTAACAGTCTACGAGCTATTGTGAAGCGAGCACGAATTTGGCGAACAGAGGTTAGGAATGGAGCGACAAATGAGTGAAATACTCGAAAATAGGCCTTCAAATCATTCATCACGTATAAACACTTATTCAGAGATCATTAGTATTTTTGCAATCATCATTCTTCATGTCTTGAGTAACTTACTCCATCGTATAGCCCGTTGCTGTTGTCAGCCATTCCGGGTCTCGACAAAGTTCTGGTCCAACAAAAACACGAGCTGAAGCACTTGTAATAAGTTCAATTGTGGAAAAGAACAGTGGTAATGAGGATTTATCTTGTGTGAGCGTATCTTGTCAGTAAAGCTATGGTAAAACATGGTGATCACTACGTACCATCTTCACTGCCCACTTTTTCAAGCTTCTGATTCAGAGCAAAAAGCATTTCATCGTACACTGGCTGAGCAAGTCGACCTAGTTCATTCGTTATTCATGAGTTGATTTAAAAGACAAGATCGGAACATTCCATGCCTTACCGATGTTTTGAGAAAGCTGGCTAGAGCAAACGATAAACTGAAGATCACCTTGTTCTACAATATCCATTCCAGTATACTGCGAAAGCACTCAACGTCAGTGGCGTGAAGTTCCAAAAAAAGAAGAATAAATAAATCAAAACCACCCACCTCTCCAGCATGCCTTATTGTGGCAGTCAACTGCAACTCTGAGCGAGATAAGGTACCGAAGTCTTTCATGAACTTCCGAGACACAATTACCCTGTCCATATCTGTAGTCCATAATGAATAAAGACCATCTTTGTACTATGTACTAGTCAACTGATTTACCCACACGTGACTACGAGCAATCCCATACTCGATCGTAGCCTTCTTTCACGAGTTCGAGACTGTGACTATAAAAATAACTCTTGGTTGTATTTCCAAAAATCCCTGGCTTAGGACCAACTCGAGGAACATCTGGTCTTTTTCGCGACCAAATAATAACATCCTGGAAGAGCAAGGCACAGAAAATGAAGGCGCCCACAAACGAAGTAATAACAACCGCAGCAATCATCGCTAAAGAGCTCCCCTAGGATTTGTGAGGTAACAATAATGTCGAAGAACCGTTTCTGATACTCGTAAATATGCTTTATTTCAGTCGCCTCGCAGTGAATATTAAGAGGCAGCGACGTTGCTAAGGAATTCGTCGGGTGGCGTGGAGTGAAACGTCATTTGATAGACGGTACGAGAATATGATACACTGCTATCCGCACTCCTACTAGAATCCCAGGGAGGTTGGAGTATTATTACAACCAACAACTTATATTGCACGTTCTGGTGATTGATAGGTAGGCTCGGTTTGGGGTGTATGCAATTGAGTACCGATACCGTATGCACTGTAGCGGCCAGAAAAACTCATCCCCGAGACTCGATGTGGTGCTCTTGAATGCCACGAAACCACGTATTAGTTTGGTACTTGAAGTGCACCTACGAGGCGTAAAATGAGGCAGATGAAGACACGTGCATGTACGATGTAAGACCCTTGTTAGGTTGTTGCCTCGCTAGATCTTGTCGGAGGGTTTTCCTCCTCAAGAATTTCTGCAAGGCGGTTTCGTGGCTTACAGTACGAAAGAAAGTCCTTGTATGGCTAACCGGAAGAAGATCTTTCGTCTCTCGGACCATCACTTCCGTTTATGGCAAGAAATTCTTTGGCAAGATAACTTTTACCTGGTATCTTAGCGAGGCCTAGGCCTGGATAGAGACATGAGATCAGCACATATAATTAGAGTGTAAGTTTTTCTGTTTGCTCGGGGTCCCATGCGCTGCGAAGAAGTGACTGTGAGACATTATAAATCGACTCCTTTCTTTAAGCGAGAACACAGAGTCCACCATGGACGACAACAGGGAACAGGTTAGCTACGAACAACAAGCACGTCCATACTGTCCGGATTGATAAATGAATCTATCCGGCCATGTGGAAGTGGTTCCATGTCCCCTTCCGTATATGACACAGCGTGGGTATCAGTGATCTCACGGACAACTACATATGGAACATTTTGGGGGTTTCCAGAGTCCTTCCAATATGTTGTAAACACACAGCAGCCAGATGGTAGTTGGAATTCGTACAACTCCCAGGTAGACGGTATTCTGAATACAAGCGCTTCACTTCTCGCTATCATCAAGTACAATTCAACACAGTATGAGAATCGTAGGACTACCTTACCTGGAGATATCAGCCTTCGTATCGAGTTGGCACAAATAAACCTAAAAGAGCAGCTTTTGAATTGGGATGTCGGTGCTTGCGACCATGTTGGGTTTGAGTATCTAGTTCCTGCACTTCTGGCGATGCTAAGAGACCATAACATCGAATTTGACTTTCCTGGAAGTCATCGCCTCCTGCAGCTCAACAAGGAAAAGCTAAGTAAGTTCAAACCTGAGCTGATCTATCACTCTGCAAGTACCGCCTTACACTCCTTGGAAGCTTTTATTTAAGAAAATCGATTTCGACAAAGTTGCGCATCAGAAAAAAGAAATGGGAGCTTTATGGCTTCGCCAGCCTCTACGGTGGCATATATGAACAACGAATCGGCTTGGGATCCACAATGCGAACTTTATCTGAGAAATGTTTTAAGTGAAGGGTCTGGGAAAGGGAGCGGAAGTGTGCCATGCGCCTTTCCGAATTTTCTCTCTCATTCAGTCATTAATCAAGAATCCTTGAAGATATTACCGCAATGTTGTGGAAATACTGTTTCTCGGATGGGCGGACGCCGAGCTAAGTAGTACTGGAACCTTGTTTCCAAATACCTATCCGCTTCCAAGTGACACCTTGAATACAGTGTGGAAAATTTTAGTTACTTAAGTAGTAAGGAAATCATCTATACTGGTATCATCACTTGCGCGCTGGGAACAACTAATCTGGCCCAAACCTCCCTTGACTTTTAACTTGAATACTACCACTGCAGAAATTAAAATCCAGGAAACAACAACGTACAACTCAAAAGTCATACCACATCTCAGTGCCATCAACTGGAAGTCCAATATATGCGGACCTTTCCCAGTCCTCCATATTACAGAAATAATGAGCGCAGGCTTCGGCTACACAGACACATGCCTCATCAATCACGTCGAGGAACCTTCCGCATTCACAGTATGGAGCCATCATACCATCTTCCACAAGTGGAACTGGAATGATACCTCCATTTTTGAGACCATGTAGAAGGGAGAGCATATTGAAGTTCTCTGACATCCAGCCGTCACCTTCCTCAAGTCGTCGATAAGAAAGAAGTTCTGTCTGTATGGCCGCCCATAACGTTCCGATCGTCCTACTTCGGCCGTAGAAATTGTTGTGCTTTAACTTGTAGTGTTGACATGGCTCATAGTCGTCAGGGCCATCTTCACCACTTCCTTCACCCACGTCGCTTGATTCGTCGAGATCCATGCCATCGTCGCTGTACTCCACGTACTGACTAAAGTCATCCACTCTATCTCGGGTCCTGCTGTATTCCTGTCTATCGCGATGAGTGTGTTCTGGTCTTGATCTTCTTTCCTCTCTGGCAAAAGATAGTACCGCACATAAAACCTACCAGCCGAGTTTCGCCTCGTCAGCCCACCAGGTCATTAGATGTTCAGGTACCCGCTCTGCCAGCTCCAATGCGTCAAGTTGCTCATGACTACATTCGTCAGCTCGATCCATACCCATCAGTGCTTTGAGGGAGATATCTGCTCGTAGAAGGGGATTGCACCCATTTGCTAAGAGGCATACCAAGCACGCAAGCATGCCAAACAGATTCTCGCCTGCACATCCACTCCTTGCAAGGTGAAAGGCAATCAGAACTAGCGAATGTAGAGGAAGAAGTTTTAGTTGCTTGTCGCAGCACTGGCATCTCTTCGCAAACAATCCGCTTGGTGTATTGATGTTGGGCGCTGCAGCTGGCCCAAATATGCGGCTAATGCAGTGGACAACTGCCTGTGCTGAAGTGTGGCAGAACATGTGTTTCCATTCAAAGGGGATTGATGCCTTCCCACCAGCAAATAGTTCACGAATACATTCAGAGTCCGCGTCCCACCGTCCACATATATCGACCTCTTCACCCGGAAATCGTCGCAGGTTTTGGAATGCATCGTCAACGGTCACAGGAGGACAAGATGTATGTCCTTTCAGTATCGTAATGAATAGATTATCCAGAACCGTATGCCCATAGTCGTTGATATAAAGTCGCCCTGAGAATCTGATGTTGTTCACAGTGGCATCAAGAAGGTTGCAGCAGGTGTTCGACCCATCAAGATATGTGGTAGCCAGATGGTGTGGATAGAGACCCAAAACGGCGAAATCTACTGAAGTGACTCGATCTAGAAGTTTCCAAAATACCTCCTCGTTCCTTGCGATGATGCTAAAACTGAAAGCTTCTAAAACGATTTTAGTTTTAGAACGTTTCGTGATTCTGGCTATCTGGGCCATTGCCACTGGCAAGTCTTCTATTCTGATGTTACTGAAAGTATTTGTTTCTAACGCTCTTTGAAGCTTCTCGTCCAGATTTTGGCTTAACAAGGGTCCAGTCCATCGTGGCCAGTTCACTCCACCAATCGAAATCATTTCTTCAGGTTCCGACGATGATTCGTATTCTCGACTGTATAGAAACGGAATGAACGCGTGGATGGTCCATTTGCAAAGTTTTGGGGGTAAAGACTTATGCTGATCACTAGATATTATGGCACCGGGGGTAGCAGGATAGGGGGTCCCGATATTTGGCATGGGTGTATCTGTTGTGGAAGAGATCTGTGTGTCCTTATAGCGATCGAAATCAAGGATTTCGGCATTCCATTCCAGAGGTCCATGGCCCCAATGCTTTGCTGTTTCAAACGAAAACAGCCAGAATTGATACAACCAAGTGGTAAGGATCCTTTGCTGTGTGTTAGAATTGTCATCAAATAGTTTAGTGCTGACTTACTCCTTCTCCCGTCGATCCATGTTCTTCATCAAATCATCGTGAGCTCCCGTTATAAAAAGCCGAGCTCTCTCATTCAATGTTTTGCCTCTTATCGCCAGCATTGTTGGCTAGGGTGCATTAACTGAGTTAGTTCCGAATGGACTTCCGATGGATATATCGCTTGGTGTGGACCCAAAGGGCGACCAGGGACTGTTTGCTGTAACAGACGAATATCTGAAAGCTCGGTAGGGCAAATTCCATTGGATGAAACTTGGAATATTCAGCAAAATCTCGGACAATTCAAAGATATACCTACACATTGATTTTGAGCTGCAGTGTATCTTCTTGTTTTTTCTTTGCCTTCTCTAGGTCACTAATGTGTCGTCGGATCTTTCTCTTATCAATTGTCTCGCCGTTGTACTTGATTCTCATGCTTGAGTTTGGATCTTTTGTTCTTTTTCTGATCGCCAGTAACGCCGATTCCTTCTTCTTTGATAGCATGTTTTTGGTCATACCCCATTTTTTGAGTTTGTATTTGTACTGGTGTTCTCTACAGGATTGTCAGCTACAAAAGGATTGGGTCCTGAAAAAAGCATTCTTGTACCTACAGCGCATCAAATCGAAAATCTTCTTTCATTTTCCGAGCAAGCTGATTTGGCTTCAAATCTTCGTCAATGTATAAACGACGGATAGTTGGCTTCAAACATTCCCATCTCTTGGTATACGGGACATCTTGAAAGAAGGGGGGCGTTCCTTGAAAGGCCATTATGTGTCTGGAGGAAAACTTTTGCTTCTACAGCAAATAATGAGGAATGTGGACTTGAGCTGCAAATTTGAGACCTTCAGCAACTTACTTATATAGAAAGGTGACGAGATAAGGCTGGCCTCGTAAGACTTTGTCCGTGGGATTCGATCACATCCTTGAAGGCTATATCGGCGATCCGCAGGAACCTGAGCTGCATACAGAAGGTGAGCACCCAATCGTTTGCAAAAGATGAGCTCTGGGATTCGCGACAGGAGGGGCTTGCATACTGTTGCATATGCAGGTGGTAGACCCCTCCCCGTTATCAGTGTAACGACAAAAGGTGACTTGCCAATCAACGCCTTCTAATCGGCTTATTGAGTATGGAAGCGAAGTCGAGGATCTGCCTTCCAGTCCGCCCGTGGCCCTGCAGATGTTGTGTTCCCACAGAAATACTACCAAAAGATGAATAGCCAATTGTTGTACAGGAAGGTTTCTGCTGTAACGCGATTTACACATTATACCTTTCACATGATGCATCCATGCACAATTCCATTTCCAGGAATGCACACCGAGATATCTTCTTACAGGTATAAGCCAACCTTCATATTCTTGGCACAGCACCAGGCAAGCGCAGTGCAAAAGTTGACGAGCCAACCACGACTGCTGCCACGAACAAGGCGATAGATTGTTGGTATATTGGAAGTACTGCCAAAGTTTTCTTCAATATTTATTGGCAAGTCTTCTTTTGTTCAAGCCAACCAAGTGGAACATGTTAGAAAATACACATTAACTCTCGTGTTATTGAATTTCTTGTATCCATGAGGATTCGACTGTGGTCTGAAACTGTATGTATATGTACTGCATTCCTCGCTCCCGAAATGAGAAAACGAATCTTTCTATATTCAGATTGCTGTCCTTTGAGCAGACTCCCGTGCAAATTTTCCATAAGACTCTGGCTTAAGGTTGATAAAGCTTTCTGCACCGAAGGTTGCAAGATTTCAAAATGTGCCCGTCGAAGAAGATGCACTATCATCCCAGTGATAAGAGGTAGTCCATCATTTCCCCTTCCCAGTGCCCCTCCGATCTTTCTCGATTCCACATTCGTAGTTTCTAACCTTGCTAAGCTACAAGAAAGCGGCCAAGAAGATCTCACCAAGCCCCAACAATCACCTACATACCCAAACCGCAATCCCGTCAATTACCTCAAAACATCCATCCTATCACGATGCAAAGCAGCCATCGCCTCATGGAGAAGGGCTATACCATTCTCAACATACACTTATTCAATATGATCCCTCGCACGACACCCTTGGAACTGGGGCCCAATTTTCGAATCCAGAAGCAGCTTCTTACTCCAGTCAGCAAGCATTTTGTCTTTCCGATGAACACTCAAGTCTTGAGCAGGAGTTTTCTGAATGGCAGGAGGAATGCAAGTTTGGAGTGGAATCTGGGGACTTGGAGGCATACAATGTGAGGAGCAACGGAGACCCATATGCTCTTTTCAATCCACCTGGGAACGGAGAGATTGTGAGTAGCAGAAGGGGTGGCGTACAGTAAAGGGATCTGACGATTTTCTTCACGATTTATGCAGTATGACGAGATTTGAATCATAATATAGCTTGGTTTTGTGTTACTTCAATGGATATCCACTTGAAAATTATTATTTAACTGTGTTCTGGACATGCCAGGAGAGATTTCGCTTAACTGATTTGGGTCATGTGACTAATTCTCACGTCTTGTCGTAAACAGGCGGAGATGTGTACCATTTACAGATACTAGTCTCCCAAGTATGAGCTTTGTAGAGCTCTTTAGACAATTGAGAGTTATGTTCCCGATTCCCATGAAACTCTCGGGTCACATGATATAATATCTCTCTGGAGAACTTTCTGGAATAATCCAAAGTTACGTTATCTTTTTCGCCATTCTATATTTGCTCCTCCGGCCCCTCCGGCCCCTCCGATCACTTGTAATGAGGTTGATATCCTCAAGCCATTATAAAAAAGGCACTGCCGAATACCTTCTTTTATTATGAAATCCGTCTCTCGCCTAATTAGTATAGATACTTTAGTACAGTATAATATTACAACTGTCCCAAATGTTTTAGTTCACCATTTCTGTTTCTTAAAACTAATAGAGAAATGAAATCTTCCAAGTTAAGTTACACCAATAGGAGTATATATTCTCTACTCTTTTTGAGTGAAGCACTACCTGGACACTCGTCGTATTCAAAGCACTCTAGGGTAACTAGTATCGGTTTTCGGTTGAAGTAATTACATAGAATGATGCGATTTCAATATATGGTCGAGTTACTATAATCTTTCCGAAATTGAAATTTCACGTCCCTGGTTCAGTCAATTAGACACTTGTAATCGCCGCACCACATATTTAAGGGTTACTATTATAGTAGTCACAAGTATGATGGTGTATTCCATTACATGCTCTTATTGTAGCTAAATAAGGTGGAGGGCAAGTAAGCTAGTATGAACAAGGTATAGAATAAAGAATATACTATAGAAGGTGAAAACTATAACAATATATATTATAACTAACGATATCCTAACCTATTCTCCATTCCTTAACATTACTATTTAGCCCTCCCTATCTACCTTTTATCATGTCCCTATTTTGGGTAAAATGGCCTATATTATCCTATTACCTCGTAGGCTCGTATAAATAGCTAATTAGAAGCTAAGGGGGCGTGATGGTAGATATTTAGGATAGAGCTACAAGAGCTAACTCTTATTGTTAATAGAAATGATTAATAATTTAGTAGTCAAAAACTCATTAATTAGTATGAGAAATTCATCATACAGTCTTATTAATGAATAACCTAAGCTACTCGAATATCAATCAATTAGTCAATTTTGTGGTTACACTAGCACATATTATCCAATCCATCCATGTATTGCCACCATCACATAAACTCCAACCCCTCGAAACCACCCCACTGCGCCTCCCAAATATCAACCAAATAATTATCTCTTGGTCTCCATGGGGCCTTATCCCCACACCTAGGCATATGACACTTTCCCTTCTGCATATACGTAGAACTCAGATTCATAACCGGTAAATTCCCTATCCCTTCCTGATCCATCCTCGGCACGACACTTGTGAAACCATTCTTCTTCATGTGCTTTAAAATTCGACAGATATGCACAGCCGAAGCATCGGCCCCTAATGTCCAACTTGCGGCAGCGTAACCGATCACGTAGCCGAAATTTGGAAGGTCTTGCAGCATGACGCCTTTCCAGAGGTAGAGAGAGGGAATTGAGACTGGTTCTCCGTCAAACGAGGCGTGTGCTCCGCCGGCGATTTTGATTTTCAAGCCGGTTGCTGTTACGAGGATGTCTGTTTCGATGTTTTCAGGGACATCGCCTCCTTTGGGGATGACTTCTATTCCGTACTTGGTGACTGTCTTGACCTTTCCTGTTACTATCGATGCCTTTCCAGTTTTCAAGGCGGCGTAGAAATCTCCGTTACGGCTAACGCATAGTCTTTGTTCCCAAGGGTTGTACCAAGGTACGAAATGGGGGTCCCAGGGGATATTTGGAGGAAGTTGTGCCGCTGTTGCCTTCATCAACCATTTTCGTGCGGTGGTTGGAAATCTTTCACAGAATCTGAGGAATATGGTGGGAAGTACTATCATCAGATATCTGGTGATTGCAAATGTCCATCTCTTGGGTATCAATTTTGATAGCCAACCAGTGGAAGGAGGATTGGACACCTGACTGAGGACATAACTCGGACTGCGTTGAAGCATAGTGACATGGGATGCTCCTTCTTTCAGAAGACTAGGGATCAAAGTCACGGCCGTGGCACCACTTCCTACGACGACTATTTTCTTGCCAGAATAATCGAGATCCTGTGGCCAGAATTGAGGGTGTATGACTGTTCCCTGGAAATCTTTAATACCAGGAATAAAAGACGGTGCAGCCTCGTCATAATCATAATAGCCCGTCCCAAGAAGGATAAATTTCCCATTCAAGCTCCGCCATCCTTCTCTACTCTGAACCAACAAATTCCAACTCTGCGCCTCACTCGACCAATTCGCCTCAACAAGCTTCTGCCCAAACTGAACTTTCTGATCAATCCCGTAGAGCGCCGCCGAATCACGGATATAATTCAAAATATCAGCGCCATCTGCAATCGTTTCTTTCCCGTGATATGGATTCCATTCAAACCCAAAAACATGCATGTCTGAATCACTTCTAATCCCCGGATAGCGGAATTGATCCCAGGTTCCTCCTATAACTGAACGGGCTTCGAGAATGGTATATGTTGCATTTGGAAGCTCGGTTTGGATTCGATAAGCAGCGTTGATGCCGGAGATTCCTGCTCCCACGATCACTACATCGTAGCTGGTGTTTTGGTCATTCATGGTGGGTGTCGTCATTTTGCCACGAGCTTTCAAGTAAATGAAAAAGAGATGCAAGGAGATGGATGAAAGAGTGATGTTAGAAAATAGAGATCTCACTTGGGCTCACGTTGCTAAGAACAGGATATCCACTTTTACCAACTTCGAGCCATCAGTATTGTTTGCACAGTTGTTCAATGAAATAAGTGCTGGATTTGTGACGACCAAGTTCCCACTTATATTTTCGCGGCATACTACGCAGTCCACCAGCTGTGGTGCCACACTTGCCGCTTTGGGCATCGTTTCGTCTGATGTATTTAGTTGCAGATGGATGCGAAGGTGTGGTGCACGAGATCATAGATGCAACCAGGTTTGAGGGAAAAATCGAAATTGTAGTAGGGAATTCTCCGTTCCGTTGGCAGATGACAACCTTGTAAGCATTTTAATCTCGTCATGTATGTTTGTTCATTTGATAATGTTTCTAATCCAAGCGATGCGAAATGCTGTGGCGATATGAGGAGATGCCGATATTCGGATCGCTAAACCGGCTCGGCCCGAATGTTAGGGAAAATAGGTATAGAGATTACTCTGTAGGTACCCAGCGGCCTCAGCTTCCATTTGTTCATCTAAACGTGACTTCCTTCTGATAATGGTTACCTCCACTATGAGTCTTGCCTTAAGTTAATCCTTCGCTCCTTCCGCAAAAGATTTTATCTTGAAAGTACGCATGGCCGCCTTTGATAAAGGACCACATGCTCCCAAACATGGACAATATGCAGTAGGTCCAAATTCTCTTTACGCATCCATCATTTTATCAGAAGACATTTGTATGTTATTCTTTCAACTCATTTGCGCGAACGAGCTATTGCTATAGAGACTCGAACAAGGCAGACATCCAAACTCGAAGTCGCAGAGATCTCCCTTGTTGAGATGAGCTCCCAACCATCCGCTAAAGATGGCTGTACCACCTCTGCCATTGATTTTGCACGAATAGACGAAGAGGATGAAGATGCAATCCTACCTGCAACACCACTTCCGGCACCAGAATCTGATCCAAATGAAACGGAAGACAAGATCGATGACAAGGTCGATGACAAGATCGATGAGGAGCCGCCCCTACCAGCCCCATCAAAAAGAAATCGTTTCCATTTCGCATTGGCCTTTACTGCCTTGTCTGTTGTAGCTTTCACAAGTGCTCTAGATGCAACAATCTTAGCTGTGGCTCTTCCTGTATGTCTCCTGCTATTGAGACTGACATGTTATTAATCGCAACAGATCGTGACAGAAAAGCTGAAAATGACCACCCTGGAAGCTTTCTGGGCCGGCATCTCTTTCCTCCTCTCGTCGGTCGTATTTCAACCACTTCACACAGCAAT
Source organism: Hymenoscyphus occultus (assembly GCA_900536445.1). Classification (NCBI taxonomy): domain Eukaryota; kingdom Fungi; phylum Ascomycota; class Leotiomycetes; order Helotiales; family Helotiaceae; genus Hymenoscyphus; species Hymenoscyphus occultus. Next base: position 82,943 of record UNPT01000155.1, on the reverse strand, counting down.
GAGCGATATCTTTGGACGAAAAACAATTCTTTACCTCTGCATTCTCTTCTTTGTCGCAGGATCACTTATCGTTGGGTTGGCTCAAAACGCAGAAGTCCTGATCGCCGGACGCACAATACAAGGAATTGGCGGTGGGGGGATTGAAGCCTTGGCTGAGATTATATTGACTGATATCACCACTCTCAAAGAGCGACCTAAGTACATTGGTATTCTAGGTCTGATGTGGGCTGCGGGCTCGATAGTGGGACCCATTATTGGGGGGGTGTTTGCGGAATATGTCACCTGGAGGTGGATTGCCTGGATCAATCTTCCATTGATGGCAGTTGCCATGATTCTTATTCCACTGTTCCTGACTTTGGCAGTTGACAAGTCTTCCGTCAGGTCCAAACTCAAGCGGGTCGATTACATGGGTATGGCTTTGTTGATCGTGGGACTGACTTCTTTCGTCTTGGCTCTATGCTGGGGAGGCCAACTATTTCGCTGGAATCGCTGGCAGACAATATTTCCATTGGTCGGTGGCTTGGTTCTTCTGGCAGTCCTAGCTCGATATGAGAAGTATCCACGCGAACCCATCTTCAAGTATCGCCTTTTTGCGACATGGACAAGCACTTTGGCATTCTTCGGTTCGTTCATACAAGGGATTCTCATATGGGTTCTGGTATATTATTTAGTACTATACTTTCAAGGGGCACTTCAACATGCTCCTCTTCAATCCGCTATCGACGCCTTCCCTTTGATGTTTACACTCACTCCCTCTGCCGTCATTTGTGCGGTCTTAATCGACAAAACAAGACGCTACTTATGGACAATATGGCTCGGCTGGGTTCTGTGTACAGTCGGATTTGGGACAATGATCTTGCTTGACAATAAGACCAGCAGGGGTGTCTATAGCATTGTCCAAATTGCTCCAGGACTCGGAACCGGATTTCTGCTCTCAGCATTAGCAGTTCCCGTTCAAGCCGCCATGTCAGTCGACGATGCCGGCTTAGCAATGGGTACCCAGGTTTTCTTCCGCGCAGTTGGAGCCCTCGTAGGCGTCGCGTTTGGTTCATCCGTCTTCACCAACGAATTCAGCCGTGCACTACAGCAGATCAAATTACCACCCAACGTCAATCTTCCCGATGCTACCGATGCAGTGTTCTTCTTGACCTCCATCGATACTCTAGATATTTCAGCGGAAACTCGAAGTCAACTTCTTCATCTTTATGCGGATCCGATTAGACTCATATGGATCGTTGCTACGGGATTGGCGGGAGTTGGCTTGATATCTTCACTTTTTATGAAGGAGTTGACGTTGGAGAGGGAGGAATTGGGGAGACAAGCTTTGCAAGTTCATGAGGCGAAATCGAAGTCTTCGGAGGATAGTATGGAGAATGGATCCCCTGGTCCGTAAAGCACAATCTAGTGAATTGGGGTAGTAATCGGACTTCGGATAATGGGGCATCGATACCAAAGATGCAAAGTGCTCTCTTTACAGGAATAGAAGTAATTAATAGAAGCAATTCATTCTCTCACGTACATTAATTTGTCGAGGTTCAAGTGGTCGTAGAGCAGAAAGAGGAGTTGAGGGTTTGGAGTTGTGTGATGGCACCCAGGGAAATCAGGTCTATACTGGTCGAAAAGCAAACAAAACATTGATTATTGCCCAATTAACAAATATGTTCTGGAGGATCTGTCATACTTCGCGCAAATGGTAGGACCAAAGCGAGTATACGCAGAGCAAAGTACATTGCATTTTACCGTTCACACGAATCTATAGGAAGATAGCAATTCCCCCAAGAATACAGTAAAAACCCCAAACAACAGAAAAGCATCTCCACCATTGCATTGCGCATTTATACTCGCTGCACCAATCTCTCACTATAAACTCCCCGGTGACGGCTCTATTTTCGTCGAAAACACGTCGCCACATACTATCTCTTCACTTCTCGGGATCACCCAAGACATGTCCTTGCTTTAAGACTTGGACATCCCTTATCCTCCTGAGTCTCTGCTCCTCTCGATCGTCTAGTATTCCGAGGTACAACATTCTGATAAGCCACGGAGTTGTTGCCAAAGCAAGACACCAGAGTTCGCCATACCAGCCCCAAAGGTACTTTTCGTGGAACTCTGTTGAATTAGATTTGGGTGTAGTAAGTATGTAGAGATGCTACATAAAGGGTTAGGACCAAATTTGCTAGTTTTGACAAAGTGAGGGGACGAAATTGAGTTCACTTACGAGAAGACGCTGCCTGAGAAGGAGAAGCCATCCAATGGAGCTCGTTATGGTTGCTGCCAATGTTGACCAGAAGCGCTTTGGGTATGACGATTGGAGATTTGGAATTTTCTCGGGTGGAAGGCGTGTTTTGTTCCCAATACTTTGAATATAGGTCGGGAGTTCTTCCTTGGACTTTGAGTCTGAGTAGAAGGGGTTATATGAATAGCATGTCACACTGTAGGTTCCGGGTGAGAAAGTTGAGCGATGGGCCTGACGAAATTAGCAGGTAATAAATGATGTATCTTCTTGTCCCGCTGTGTAACTGACCTTGGCAGAGCCATTTTGATGGGGCGTGAGCAAAGCCTGTCCCAGGTCATCGCTTTTTCTTTTAACCACGTTATCTCTTCCAAAGGTCAATAGTGTTTGTGAAACTGGCGTTGGTGGTTTGCAGCTGCTCGTTAATCCAGGCCTAAATTGCCGAGATTGTTTGGGATAAAGATGCATGTTGGTTTTTTATGCTGTGTGTTTTATGAGAACCGTTCCAGATTTTCCACTGAAAAAGAAGCGATTTAGAAGCAATTTTCAAGTAGACTCGAATGTTCGCTTGAACCAGTGATCTAGTGACTTTTGAAAGGCGCGACTTTTGAAGCGGACTCGTTGATTCGTCCACTAAGCGATTACGTAGTAACATACCGGTATGGATATCCGGCGGTCTAACCGCCACCGCGAGGAGACGTCGGAGCGAATAACACCACCTACGGACCGAAAAGGGGGTGCGTACACGTGATTCGCGAAAAAGCGTGGAATTTATCCCTTGCCGCTTTTCCTTTCCAGAGGCATTGTGGGTCTGTGAGCTTCGCCTCCGTCATCCATCCCCTGTGGTGCATTTCCCCTCTCCCTCCCGTCCTCTAGCTGGGCTGAGAGCTCGCGAGTCCCCCCCTCGAGTTCAGCTCCGGACTTCTCTTTTCCTATCACTCTTCGTCCACCTATATCTTCACCGTCCCCATCTCCACACTGCAACCCATCTTTCATACCCACCACACTTTGTAATTTCTCTTGTCACTCTATCAAGTTTTCATACATACCAATTGAAGTTTCGCAATGGCCACGCGAAAGAGAAAGCAGGACGAGGAGCTCGTCGCTTTGCCTAGCGATGAGAGTGAGGAGGAAGAGGAGTACGTTGATCCGCCTCCCAACATGCTTGAATCCTTTGATTTGCGTCGCGTATTCATTTTGCTCTCATGATGGGAATGACTTTAAGAAGCATCAAGTGGTGTTTAATCCCTCTCCAGTTCTGTGGTCGGCGCAATGCATCAATGTATCAATGCGCTGGTGTCGCAAAGAGCTCTGCAAATTGAAATGCGACATTTTCACAAACTCATATATCACGATAAGCTCTGCACTCCCTTCGAGCACACCAGATTATGGCTCATTGAGTGTCCGAGCTCCAATGCATCATTGATGCTAATACTTCTCCGCTAGGTACGAAGACTCCGATGCTTCAGAGGGAGGAGCAGGTGCGGCTGAATCGGACTCAGAGGAAGGGAGTGAGGAAGACGAAGAAGACGAGGATGCTGAGGAGAATGGAAAAGCCGAAGAAGGTATGCGCTTGCTTTTCTCCTAAGATAGCATCAACAGATTTGTGGTCGCATCAAAAGATCTGGCGACCACAAATCTCCATCATGTCACCACACTGACAACGCCAACAGCCCCCGAGCCCGCAAGGAAGAAACGCAAAACTGGCGAAAAAGGCAAACTCGGTCATGTTGGCGGTAAACCCCAGACTGCTGCCGAACCACAAGTCGTAGAGGAGGACGACGAGGAAGATTCTGCGACTGGTGAAGACGACGAAGAAGCCGAACCTGTAAAGAAACCCGAAGTCGTCAAGGGCAAAGCGGTCCCGGAGACAGCTGAGGAATCTGACAAGGTCGTTGCTGCAGAAGAGGACGACGATTAGATGCGCTCATTCAATCGTTGACGTTCAATGCGCTTAACCGCGCAAAGCGCTGCGGATATAAAACCATGATGTGGTGATGAACAGGAATACTGGGAATTGGGTAATTCTTTCTTTGCGGGGTATAATAATGAATTTATTGAAAGGAATATTCGGATCGCGAGGTGTTTTCAAAGAAGGAATTTATTTGGATTGTATGTATACAAGCAAGGAAAAAATTCATCTTTTGGACGTTCGCGGTTGGCGGGGCCAAGTTGTCTTCTTTTGGATTTTCAGCTTCTGTCTGTGCTGGCATGGCATTTTCTGGGGATCGTGTACCCCGCGATGGGCAAATCAAAAGATGACATCTGTGTACCCCCTCCCCCTTTCCCTCAAACTCACATATATCACCTATATCATATGACACCCCTTTTTCTGGATTTTCACAGATTCCCATCCTACGCTGTGTGATCGGGGTTTCCTATTTACCGATGAAATACTCTATCCCTGTTTCGCATTCATGACCCCCGGACTCTTGCCTTGATTGTCTTATTTCACCCGAAGTTGAACAATTTCAATTTTCGCCCCGAGTACTTTGTGTTAGCTTTCTTATACGAGTATTCATTTTCGTTTTGATCCCAGGGTCACTTCAGCCGTACCGGATATACTCCATATACCAGTTGCAAGTACAGGATTCGGATCCGTACGCTCCTGCGGGGTGTAGCGCATTATTTTACCGATATAAAAAACCATAAGCTGCAGGTGGGATGCCTGGTGGATCGTCTCGAGTTCGTTTGATCATGCCGTGTGCACGCTAGTGCTTGGTACCTTCGTAGTACTTGACACCGCACAATCCCTTGAACACTTCATCACCGGCTTGTGAGAGGGAGGGAGAAAAAAAAAGAAGACTGTTACAATGCTTTAGCACCCGTTTTATTCAATTTCCTTTTTCCTTCTTCTTCTCATCTTGCACCAGGAATTTTGTTTTGCTTGTCTTGAGGAAGTTTGATCGCCCAGCAGAAAAAGAAGTGCAAAGTTCCAGTTGTTAGTGCATGAAATTCGAAAATCCCATGTTGGGCGAACTCGCAGGGCGAAGCAGGGTCTGAGGCCAAATCAGATCACAGTCGCCATCACAATCACGATAACAGTCCATTGGGGGAATCCAACCCGAACAAGAAACCTGCTCCGTTCCCAGAACAGGGCGTCACAGCAACGAGAGGGGAACCGTTGCAACCATATGGTCTCGCGAGTTTACATTTCTCTTTTCTACATAAACAAATCGTCGACCTCGCGGGCTCTGCACGCCAGCGAAAGAGGAGAAATATGTCGAATCGATGGTCGAGACGCTGGACCCCGAGTCTTGCACGCCACAACAACGATTCGCAAAAGTACGGCAATTCATCGGCCCCATCCCCCTCATGCCCAGACGAGGAATCATCAGAGGGCGAGAACTATGGAAGTGCCTTCAGAATGATTTCAAAACTTTCGAAACGCCAGAATTCGACTCAATCACAACCACCGGTAGGAAGGCGAGCGTCAATCAAGGAGGTCGCTACACATTTGTTTACAAGACGGCAGAGTGTCAATGGTGGGAGCCCGATGCAGATGCAGGTGGGCAACAACAACAAGACGAGAATTGTGGGTTTGGATGTGATTGTGGGTACGAAATCCGATGATGCTCCGCCCCCATTACCCCCACGTAAAAACAGCCCTCCCGCAGAGGTGTCACGGGATCGAACACGAGTACGACCATTGCAACGACAATCTCAACCGCCGCCGACGACGAGAACGCGAGGGGCGAGTATCTCGAGTATCACCAAAGGAATCTCCGAGACTCTCACAAGAACTGTTTCTGTGACCAGCCCACCGAGAACTCTGAGGAGGAGAGATGGGCCGATCGTGATTCCTCCTCCTGATGGTGCACGGTCAGAGTCGGTTAGCACTCCCGAAAAAGGGGGGAAAACTCACGACAGGCATGATTCGTCTTACTCCAGCGTCTCGAGCTCCTTTGAGCTGCACAGAGATGGATCCAAGAGCTCGCGAATTTCGAGAGTCATCATCCCCCCTGCCTCGCCTACTCTGACGGCGAGTCAATTGACAGACTTAAAAGCGTTTCTAAGCGACGTTGAGAAATTGTTGATGGAGCAGCATCAGTTTTGCGAAAGTTTTTCGCACAACCTGCTTTTCTTGATGGCTATCAAGGAGAGGGTGATTCGAGAGAACAAACGGCTGAACGTGGAGTGGAAGAAGGGGTTGACGAGGGAATTGTCAGCTTGCCGGGAGGAGCTTGGGCGGGTTTTCACCAGAAAAGCCGTCGTCGGTGAAAGAAGCATGGCTATTGTCCGGGATCTACTCGCCAAACTGGATGAGGAGAACAAGAAAGAGGGAGATATGATGTCAAGGAAACGGGGCAGTCTCCTAGAGCCCTTTCGAGGGCGAGCTGCGATCAGAAGTCGTCCACCTCTTACACGCCAAACACCTCCCTCACCACCACAGAAAGATCCTAACGAACTCACTTTGGAAGCTGTCAACAAGGCTTTGACTAGTTTGAGAAAGGATGTAGGCTTGCAAAAGCTTCTTGATGATTGCATTCTGGATGCAGTTACCCGCAAATGCTGGAAGCCGAGGTGGTGTCGTAACCACAGCATGAAGATCGAGATGAAAAGATTCGTAGGATTCGTGTCGGAGAGGTGTGAAAGGCTTGCTAGGAAGGAGGCCGATCTGAAGATCCTCATAGCGGGAATGGAAGATGCTATAGATGATGGAAACGGAAAGAGGAGTAAGAGGATGAGTGGAGTGAGTGCCAAAGGAGTGAGTGCCAAGGAGGTTCGGAATTCTTGGACCCCCTAACACCTTCATATACATCCACCAGGCTTTCTGATTACTCTGGTGCGGTTTGAGCAACCGATTTAATCCATACGAACAGCTGGGAGTATCAGGTTTCAAACTCCCTCCACCTATTACAGTATTCTGGGAGTGTCGCACAGCACCGTCACAAACCTCGACGCAATTTCAAATACCTGAAAGGTGCTTTTTCTTTCCGCCGATAGACTTGCGCATCGATGCAATCGACTTCTTGCTCTTTCTATGATCTTTTTTGTAATTTACCTTCCGGGAGCGAGGAGTTTTTGGAGTGTGGATATTCTATGGAGATGAATGATTCTTTGTACGGTAGATACCATGGGTATTTTGAGATTTCCATTCTTGATATAAGTGGGGATTTGGAGAAGAATAAGATCACGAACACCTTTGATTCTTCGCAGTTGTTGTACCCAGATTTACCGTGATGGTGTTTGTTATTATAGATGTGCATGCAATTTCGAGGAGGCATGCGATGCTTACTCGCTTATTTTAAAAGAAATAGGAACAGAGTTAGAAAGGAGCTCAGGTCAGCCTCCTCATCCTCATGACACATACCATCGAATGTTTGTAAACAAGCTTGGTCATACTGAGTAATGTCAGCCATGCCACAGATGCTGGGGTATGGGGGCCTGTATAACGACTCGTCAAATCAAGATAATAGATAACGCTGCCGTATTTTCAAGAAGTGATTTAACACATCCCACTACGATTTAAGCTTTGAATGTTTAGTATCGTTTAGTCGCCCCTAATTCTATCTTGTAGTAACGAGAGAACCCATATTCTTATTATTAGCGCTACAGTACTAAACACGGATGCAAAATTTGAATAGCTACCTTCTAACTCTCATGCCAATTACCAGTAATTATCTCCTTGACTCTTCTGATATAAAGTGCTTGCCGGCGTGTGCGTAAATATGCGTAAATGTATCGCAGTTTATTGTGGCGTTACATAACCTTTTCAAGGTATGTAGAATTCAGCTTTGACGTATACTTATGCAATGCTTATAACTTATTGGAAGAGCAATGTTAATCAATTTTAATAAGGGGCTCAGTGCGCCTGAGCTACCTTCTTCACTCACAAGATCAGTAGTATTGGGCAATGGTGAAATACCGGACCATTCATCTCCTATTACATTGATGATACATGGCTTCTTAGTAGTACAAATAGCCGGCCTGTTGGTCTACTGAGTTGCAACCTCGAATACACTTTCATACTCTCAGCAGGAATGTAATGATGTTAACAATATCACGAAGTTTCAAAATGCAGATGGTAGCAGGATTTTATGATGACTAGTCAATTCATCGTGGTTTGTAGCGCTATTTCCCGAAATATAATTTAATGAGCGTGCTTGAAACAGATAAGAATAACAAACAGAATTCCACTAAACAATATAACATCCGGACTTGGTAAATTGAAAACGAGTGTGAGTATTGCGATGCGCGAGAAGAGTGTTTCCTTTAGCTTGAGGAAGTGGTAGAGTCGAGGTCGAACGGAGGTTTGATGAGTTGGCTTGCAAACTAGGTTCGAGTTGTGTTTCTGCGACTTATGGGGAGGGAGTGAATTCAGTGGATTCTTCTCCTTTGGCGCTGAAAGTGCTAGAAGGCATATATTGGGGTCTCTCCTGTTCTTGACCTCCAATTTAACCATATAATAGATTTTGAGGGAACAGTTGTTACATCTTTCATGGGTTTTCGTGCAGTTTTCGGTTCGATTCTCAATCCAATTCCTGTTGCAATCGGCATCGTTCCAATAGGTTCCAAGCTGTACACCATATTCATTAGCACTAAAAGTAATGCAGGTGTGATAGATCAAAACCGAGAAGGAAACCATCAATTAAACTCTTACCTGGTCGGTCTTGACACATTCACAGCATTGCCATTCGGCTTTGTGGAACTTCTTTTTCCGGGATCCACCTTCTTGTGTTGACATCTTGGCAGTTGAGGATCAAGTTCGATAAGTATCAACTTCTGTATAGTGATCTGGGTTTATTAGCAGTGAGGAGGAACTTGAATGATAAGATGAAGAAGAAGAAGAGACTGATTTGGAGGAGACTCTTTATAGATGAGAAACTCATCAAAGAAAACTACTGAATCGAATCAAATTGGGTCTAGAGGAGGGTGGCCACAAAAACGAAATAGAGGGAGATTGGATGCCGAAAAAAGTGGTCAGGGGTTTGTTATGTTGGAAAAGATTGAGATTCATGTGCAAGACAAGGAGAATGCAACGAAGGGTTGTACGGAAGAGCTTAACAGCAGAGGTGCCAAATATTCAATATGGTTTCATTGGTGATTGAGAGATGGCGGGTTTATCAAGTTGAAGCTGAAAATGAAATTTCATTATAAAATGCGATGTTGGTTTTCTTTCAAGCAAACTGACTATACCAAGAAGCAAGTTGCCATATATCAAAACTCCACGCCGTAAAACTTATGGCATATCCTGCCATTGAAAGAAAGAAGCGAACTTCCAGTAATATGGGAGCATCTTTGAGAATTCGAAGCTAACGGGGATGATGCTTCACCCCAAATGGAGTCTGCAGCGTGCGAGATCTCATGAGCTGGGGGTCCGTCACCTTCTTTTATTTGGTCACATATGCATGGATCGCACCACCTCCAACATCCAACGTTACGGTCAGCATGATACTCATGTCCAATAAGCGCTGAATCCATACTTTTATCAGTTGGTCATGTTCAGAATATATCCATTCATCGCTCGCCTACAACGGGCAAAATTACGAAATAAAGAAATACACCCACACATGACGCCGAGAAAAACCAAATATTATCGAAGATCCGTGGTTTTCACAAGCGCAAGCGAAGTTCGATGTCTTGTTTAAACAAAGAGTAGGTAGAGAAATTCGTATGTTGATACAGGAAAGGTGTTGATTCACCTCTCTTCCAACCACTGGATGATGCCAACACTGGTCACTGTGGTCAGACATGTCCTTTCACCTGGGGCAAGTTAATCCCCCAGTTCATATGATACCCTATCATTAGCTTGTTGTCTTTGTTCTTTGAGGCCCAGAGAATTTATATCACCGTCAATTCAATGCTGAATGACCTCTGGATTCTGTTGTTCTTTGGGGAGGCCGTGTACACTCCCCACAACTAGAAGCAGACTTCTACTCACCTTCGATAGCCATTATTCTTTATTCAAACCCAAAAGAACCACCCTGAGAGCTTACAAGTGCTCAACCCCTCACTCGATGACTCTTTGATCCTTTGTGGAAGGCTCTCATCCTGCGACTGTCGGTCGCCTTGTCAAGCATATCGACAAGCAGCGCTCGTTCGAATGGCCCCTTTAGGGACGTACTCGCCTTGGTAAACCTCGCGATTAATCATTCCACACTCAATATCTTGGCTGAGCATTCTCGAGAACCCTCATGCGATTCCCTCAGGGATAGAGCCCGGCTTTCGCAGAACCCTCCCAGCTTTTCCACTTCCGCTTGAAGGAGCTTCACGAATAGCTTCTGATTCCTCTCGTTCGTAAACCTCTCTCCGAGCATCAAGACGCACCATCATCGAAGGCTCAGTGCCAGACACTTCCCCCTCCTCCTCTCATATATATATGGGCTGAGCTGCTACATACCGTCACCTCATCATAGACCCCGAGCCCGTCCTGATTCCCTACCCCCGATATATATATATATATGATTGGATCTTCTCGGGGAAGATCGATGCTAGGAGTTGTCATGCTTGCAGAATATCCTTGATTCTGCTAGCTTTCCATTTCAAATGTTCTATGTTTGGAACAGGAAGGTATTAAGCGAGAAGTGCAGGGACGTGATTGTACAGGTGGAATTGGAAGTGGAATTCGAGCATACTTCACGGTCCCCTTCATCAGAAAATATAGGGACTTCATGAGGAAAACTGTTACTTTTGGGTGATCGTACTGGCCCAGCATTCTTATTGACTCATTTAGCTTTTACGATCTTGTACCCACAATGTGGTGCTATCGAAGTTCGATACACACAGTAATTACATACTTAGGGCTTTTCTATATTTAAATACATTGCCCAGTGAAAGTAAATTGGAGGAGTATGGGCCGGCCAAAGTCATTCTCAAGTTCACGAGTTTACTTGGAAGTGGTACGATCGAGTTAGTTTTCTGCGCCTGGTCTAGAGCATCTGAAGGTGAAGCACATTTCTCGAGAAGCAAGAGAGAGAATGACTATACGTAATTTTCGTTCTTTATGAGAGTTGGACAAGATGAAAAGGGATTGGAAATATGGAAAGGTCAATTAGGGGAAAAGACTGTGTTTATTTCGCTTAGTCGACTTTCGCTTGAACACTGTGATAAATTTCAAAAAGCAATATAACTTCACTCATCTAGCTGTAATTCTGGAAATGATAACTTGAAAGGTTCTAGTCAATGATACATATCATCATCATATCACTCAACTGAAGCTTTCCACGAAGATCAGATTGCATAATGAGCAAGACCCACATTGAGAAAGCTTCTCAATCCGGGGTAAAAACTCAATTGAGTTAACCCGAGATCCTTCTCATCCCAAATCAACCCCGCCTTCTCCAAAGCCAAGGTATTAGCATGTGCGGGGAGCGGGGTAACGCAACGTCGAGCTCATGTATAAACCCAGTTTGTGCTTCACGAATGACGTCGGCAAATAATAATCCCTGTCAAACAAAACTCGTGATGCATACATACTCGAATTTTGTATAACAAAGTCTATGATGTCCCGAAATGAAAGCTAGACATGCATATCGTAAACAGGGGAAATTGGGGTGTGTCTTGGTCACGAAGTGTTGAGAAAGAAAAGTACAGTTCTCGTATTAGGGGCTCAATCGGTTCTTCTTTGCATCTAGAGACCTCAATGCATCCTGCAATACTTCTCCGCAACTTATCTTGCATTGCAGATAATCCAAGAGGTATTGGCTTCCTTTATAGGAGAGTGCAGTGGGAAACCCACTGAGCCCTGTTTAGTCTCGGAGAGAGAAAAGCTACTTAATGCCCGTTAAACCCAATTCACTCTCTTGTTCTCTACTCCGTACAGTATTCCCCGCCCCCGCATTGCATGGTCGACACATGGTGATTGATAATAACAAAATTCACCTCATGGAAACCGAGTCTACGGCGTTCTCATAAATATTTCGAACCTCTAAACCCATCACAAATACTCCTACTGATGCAAACCTACTATCCCAACCAAGAACCCAGTAAACATGCATCTCGTAACCCGCCTTCTCCTACCTCTGGTAATTGCAGCTGTTGCATTCGCTGCTGCAATTATCGAACCAATTCCCCTGCCCAGACGCCAAACTCCCTACAACATCACCAAATACTCCGTTCAGGAACCACCACTAACTACACCATGGACTTACACCGTTGGTACAAATCCCTGGCCAGAATATCCAAGACCCCAACTCCAGAGATCTCAATGGTTGAATCTGAATGGAATTTGGACCTACCAAAAGGCGTCTGGTTTGAATGCGCTTGACTCACCACCATTCAATCAGACACTGGCAAATGAGGTGATGATTCCTTCATGTCTCGAGAGTGGCCTTTCTGGTAAGCCCTACGGGTTCTGTCTTGATATCTAGAATTGGACTAATTGGAATCATAGGCATCCAGGGCGTTGACATGCTTTATTCTTGGTTCTCAACATCTTTCACTGTCCCCGAGTCTTGGTCCGGACAGACGCTGCTCAATTTTGGAGCGGTAGATTATGAATCCACTGTTTTTATTAATGGCAAGCAAGCTGGTTTCAATCGTGGTGGTTACTTCGAATTCACTATTGATGTCACAGAGTTTCTTACTGGTGGGCAGAATGAGCTGTAAGTACACCACTCCTTTCTGGTTATCATTCTGGGTACACCAACGTAAAAGTGGTAATATTCTAAACTGTCAAGGACAGCCAGATGTATTCTTACAAGAACTGCCTTACTAATCCAATGTGTTTAGACTCGTCTTTGTTCATGATCCAACCGATAGTGGAGATTATGTGATCCCAATCGGAAAGCAAACTCTTCGACCATCTCACATCTTCTACCGTCCTTGCAGCGGGATTTGGCAAAGCGTCTGGATTGAAGCTGCGCCCAAGAATTATATTACGCAGCTTGATGTTGATGCGAATATGGATGGCCAACGTGAGCGATATCTTTTAGTAACCACTTTTGAAGTAAATGTTCTAATGGCTAGTAGTAAACATCACAGTTCACACCTCCTCCTCCTCTGCTTATGCCGCCGAGGCAGAAGTGCAGGTTGAGGTTCACGATGGAACTACCGTTGTGGCTACACATAGTGCTTCCTCCGGGAAGGCATTTCAATTCAAGGTTTCCTCCCCAAAACTTTGGTCTCCCAATTCCCCGTATCTCTACAATCTCACGGTAACTATGGGCGATGATAAGGTTTCAAGTTACACCGGGTTCCGAACAATCTCTCGAGGAAAAGTTGATGGAATTGAACGCCCTCTCTTGAACGGAGAGTTCATCTTCATGATGGGCACATTAGACCAGGGATTCTGGCCAGATGGATTGTATACTCCGCCGAACCGAGAAGCTATGGTCTATGACTTAAAGATGCTCAAGAATCTTGGTTTCAATATGCTTCGAAAGCATGTAAGTTCAACGACACTCAAATATTGCAAGTACTGACATGGAACCTGGTAAGATCAAAGTTGAAACCGCATTATTCTACCAAGCATGCGATCAATTAGGTCTTCTGCTTATCCAAGACATGCCCTCACTCCGACCAATCCAAAGCTACGTCGCTCCAAATTGTGACCGTATCACATATCTTCCTGATGCGGTACAACAAGCTGAATTCGACCGACAACTTGACATTCTGATCAACCAACATAAGAACTATCCTAGCATTGTGATCTGGGTCATCTACAATGAAGGATGGGGACAAGTAACAGAAGGCTATCCTGAATTCAGACTCACCGATCGAGTCCGCTCCATCGATCCAACTCGACTTATCGACAGCACAACCGGCTGGAACGATCATGGCGCCGGAGATTTCAGCGACAATCATCACTACGCCAATCCCCAATGCGGTTCACCCTTCTCCTCCATCGCCTCATCACCCTACGACCCAAGCAGAATCGGATTCCAAGGCGAGTTCGGAGGAATCGGACAAAATGTATCGATTGAACATCTCTGGAACGTCCAAGAAGCCATCGATACCGTCAATCAGACTTATGAGATTGATACAACTATTGAGGCTTGGAATTACCGCGCACATATCTTGCTTGGTGAGCTCACGGACCAGACAAAGCTGTTTGCGTGTAGTGGAGGTGTCTGGACCCAGACGACGGATGTAGAGGGAGAGGTTAATGGTTTGCTGACCTACGATCGGCGAGTATTGAGACCGAATGAGGAGCAGTGGAAGAAGGACATCCAAGGTCTGTATGACGCTGCGAAGGCAAGAATTGGGGGTAGGAATAGCTCTATGCCTCTGATTTGATGGGGTGATAGTTGATTAAGAAAATGAGGATTATTTGTCGGCCCGTAGAAAAACTCGGTCAACAATACAGAGATGAATTTGAGAAGGATCAGAAGGAAGATAAGACACGGTTCTCAAAAGAGAAGATTTTGCGCCTCCTCAGATAGTAATTGTAATTATTTGAGAACCCTTTTCTGTGTCATGCAAATGAGGACTATTTCCCGAAGTACCCAGCACGTGCTGAGATACTCTCTTCCAAGTAAGATACATGGATGGACAACAAACTTGAACGCTTGTACAATTGTCCCAGACTTGACCTGAGATGGTTGCCAAAATAGCAGCGAGGTATGCCGCGCTACGATATGATTGGTCGCACACTGAATATTCCCCACATTTTAAGCGACAAAAATATCTGTAGCCAAATACCACTCCCACTGTCACAAAACTGGTAACCTGCCCGCCTTGCGCAATCAGTTAGTGTGATGTTCATCCATAAGCGCCACACCACTTGCTGTTTCCATTCCAACTACGCGTTGAAGAAAAAACCCACCTGAAATACACTCTCTAATACGCTATTTCACTGAAACCATTATCCACATCACTTCTAACAGACCCCTTTTGTTATTCTAAGGGCTTTTCTAAATCCTTCAAACAACCTAGACTCGATATCGCGGTACATGGTGGGAGCATTTTCTAATTGATAGAAACGGACTACTTTCCCACAGTCCTCTCTCGAAATGTCTTCATCGTTATATGTCTTCTCCTCATCCTTTGAGCTGTCTTATTTGCCCTTATATCCTCCAAGTACTACAAGACTACCAAATTCTCAGTCCATACTACCTGCGATATATGCTAACCTTCAATTACCAGTAAAGGCTAGCTAGCGTCTTACACCTTGGATTAAGCTTTGAAAAGGTCACGTCCCTCGTCCCGGCAGGCGTCGACGTATCTCCTAGACCAGTTTGAAGGATTTTTCAAGTATATAAAGGACACGAACGACCTTTTATAGTAAACCTTTGGTGTATAGAGATTTAAAGTGCTAGATCCCTGTTAAAGAATTCCCCAAGCGGCCTAGGAGATACTAAGGTGTTAGCGGTATACCGTACCTCATCTTTACAAACTATCAAATCCAACCACCTCCAGTCAACCCAAAACAACAGAATCTCTCTACAGCAGTAGAAAAGAGCATCCACCATACCTCTCCTCTCTAAATACCAAAAGTCACTTGCCCCATATTCTTAGCGAGACCACCCAACATCGTGCCTCCCCTTCCCGTCCCCTTCCTTACATTACCTTTAGCACGTACTCATAAGTCCCCAACTCCCTACAATAGGTACCCACGCACCTCCAAACTCTCCACATAGGAAGAAGAAACTGACCACTCACCTACCTACCCAGCCCCAAACACAGCCTCGCAGCATATCACATCACATATCCCATTACCAACATCATTTCAACTCCGTTCACTTTAGCCCATCTCAAATCCCACACACCGCTCCAATTAACATGACAGAAAGCAAAATCATCCACAAACCCTTAGCTTTTCGAAAACCAGTAATCCTACCCATCCATCACTTCCCTTCTCCATTCCTCCCAGGTTCCCAGAAATTTTCAACCAACACCCAATCCCCCTCCAGCCCACAGCATCTATCCGGCACGTCTTCACTAGACCCAACCTCTATAGAACCTTGCACCACTATCCCCAAGGTCCTCTTAATATATAGTACTCTTCCTATAGCCCTACAGTAGCCCTTCGCTTACTCAAGTACAATTCACAATCCATACACCAAAACCCAACCAACCAACCCAAACCCCACCCAGAAATTACAAACAGACCTTCCATCCTGACCCTAGACCACCATCCCACAAGAACCCCTTACAACTTCCAGTATCCATCAAAAAAACCCCTTACTACCTATACAAAGAAAGCCGTACAGCCTATATATCACCGGCCTCAGTCCAGTCCAGTCCACTCCACACCAACATGTCCATCACGCCATACCCCAAATCCAACATCACCTACCCACCCAACGAAACCACAGAAAGATAACATAAGTAAGTAACCACTAGTGGGTATTCGCGTTATACTTAGATAGAGTTTCCAAAAGGTATATACGATTACTGCACGAGTACATCAAGCTATGTATGGATACATGTTACGTATCCTCACAACAACAACAAATCTTTTACACCTACCTACCCACTCCACTCACGAGTCCGCAATCTAATATCGTACACCACAACGACACAAACCCAATTTCTAAATGTTTTTGTATTCATTCATTCCACCTACAAACACACCCACCTCTCTATCACACGTTCTTTTCTTTTCACCCCTCTGCCTGCCTATCTGCCGTACTTTTCAGTTTCCCCACAAATGCAACGTCCATGCAAATCTCAAGTATCAACGAAAAGAAGAAAAGAAAAGAAAACAGACAATCAACATATCCCTACCAAGCAAAAAACGCCCACCCTCCCAAATGACAAGGAAATCCATCGCATCCCCTCCCCTCCCCTCTCAATACCACGCTCAGTGATTTAAGGGATATCAAAAAGAGGCTTCAGCTTCTTGATCAGCAACCACTCGTCATTACTAACATCCGACCGATAGAACTCCTTCAACGTATCAATACTCGCACGACTGATGAGCGAGTACAACGTATCCTTTTCCTCAAGATGCCGTCCGTACGTTGGTTGATGGGAGCCCATCTCAATTTTGACGGCAACGGATGGTTGACCTCGCTTGCAGATTGTGAGTTGTTTGTGGTCTCTTTCGATGCCGGTTCTGGGAGTTATGAGTTAGTAAGGGATACGTTTAGGAATTATGGGAGTAACAAGAGATAGAAACGGGTCAACATACACTCTTCCTATACTAACAATCTCCTTGACTCCAGTCACGGTATTTTGTTTGACCGCTGCGATAGGGGTATGCATTCGCAGGTTTCCTTCAACAACATCGACTCCCACAACAATAGGACCCGTCTTGTTGAAGACTGCAACCGGCGTCAGAACGCAAGGGAAGACAGCCAAAAGCTTCGAGTCCTCTTTCTTCTTCTCTGCAATGAGAGCCATGTGTTTCGTGAAAGCGTCAAACAGATGATAAATAATATCCGCAGTGAAGATCTTAATGCCCTGTTCATCAGCATACAGTTGAGCTTCTTTGTCAATCTTGACATCGAAACACAGCATCACTGCATACTCCTTGTTCTTCTCCAACATGGTGCCACAGTTCATGACATCACGTTTGAAGACTGGTCCAATACCAACATTTGCAACAGGAATCTTGGACACCTTCAAGAAATCCAAAAGAGCTTCCAAAGATCCCAGGGTTGAGGCTTGAACTGTGACACCACGTCCTGATTTCTCTACACGACTGAACAGAGCACCAAGATCGGATTCGACCTCAGCCTCGATATCGGATTGGTCGTCGTCGGGTCCAACGACCATTAGTCTAGAACCAGCGATAGCACCTTCAAGGCCTGGGGCACTGATCTTCACACCGAGAGCAGCCTTTACCTCCTTGTTGTGGACATACTGCGACTTGAGTCGAAGTTCCTTGAGAGGAGCTGGAGTCAAGAGAGCTCGAACGTTTGTTGTGATCGCACCGTCAACGCCACACAAGCAAATCTTGTCACCTTCTCGGAGAATACCGTTCGACAAGATGACATCGATAGTCATTCCAAAACCTTCAATGGCCTTGACCTCCAGAACAGTACATTGAACCTCGGAGAGATACATCAGGGAACCAACCATTCTCTCCTGGGTCAATTGTAGGATCAACTTGAGCATATCTGGAATTCCCTCTCCGGTGTGAGCAGAGGTTGGAACCAAAGAAACGAACTTGGCCATGGATTTGTTCTCGTAGTAAAGTTCAGAGTTGAATCCCTGTTCTGCAAAGGCAATCTTGGTATCTTGCAGACGCTTTGCGAATTCATTCTGGACTCCCTTGTTCTGTAAAGCCAAACTCTCCTGGAAACCATTGTTGTCAACCTTCTTCCATCCATACAGACGATCAATCTTGTTCAAGGCGACAATGAACGGAGTTTTACGATCTCTGAGCAATTTCATTGATTCCAAAGTTTGTGGTTCCAAACCGTGCATAATATCGACAACCAGAATGGCAATGTTACAGAGAGATGAACCTCGAGAACGCAGATTCGAGAAAGACTCGTGACCAGGGGTATCGATAACCAGTAATCCAGGAACCTTGAACTCAAATAGGCCATCTCGGTTGACCACTGCGGTTTTAGTTCTAATTGCCTCGACTGGGAAGTAAGTGGCACCAATTTGTTGAGTGATACCTCCAGCTTCTCCTTCCTGTACGTTTGTTTGTCGAATTTTATCCAAAAGCTTGGTCTTTCCAGTATCGACGTGTCCCAGAATACAGCAAATTGGCGAACGTAGGTTATCTTTCGATCTTGCTGCCATTGCAGCCTCGTGTGCCTTTTCACGTCTCTCGGCCGCCTCTTTCTTCTTGAGAGCTGCAGCAGCTTGTGCAGCACTGGCCTCTTCGTCCTCTGAGGATTCTTCAGACTCTGAATCCGACTCAGATTCAGATTCTTCAACTTTCTTGGATCGAGATGGCAATGATTGCGCTGGTTTTGCGGTGGCTGCCTTTTTAGCAGCAGCTTTCTCTTTCTCCTCTTCCGAATCGGCATCCCAGCTCTCCTTTAAGTCATCCTCACTCTCAGCAGCTGCTTGCTCCCAGTCGTCCAAATCGCTCTCCTGAGCGGCCTCCTTGGCTGCTTCAAGAGCAGCAGCCTCTTTCTCTGCCTTGACTTTCGCCTCTGCAATGGCTTTTTCGGCCTCAACTCGTGCTCGTTCAGCAGCTTCAGCAAGCGCCTTTTCTTCCTCGAGCTAAAGACATGTTAGATAAATCACCTCTAAAATGACCTGAAATCCTACCTTGAGCTCTTCTGGGTTCTTTCGTCCGCCCTTCTTCTTCTTATTATCATAGACTGGCTTTTTCTTCTCACCTCCATCACCACCACCAACTTTGAGACCAGCAGCAACCATCTGCTTCAGCTTCATCTCATTCTTAAGCTTCTCCTCACGCTGAGCCTTGGTAAGATACGTGCCATCTTTCTTCTGCTGCTCAATCTTCTCCTTTTCCTTTTGCTTCTTCAAGGCCTTAGCTTCTTCTCTTCGTTTTTCCTCCTCGGCCTCTCTGCGCTCTTCTTCCTCAATGCGAGCTTTCTCCTCAGCAATGAGTCTGGCCTTTTCCTCCTCGCGTTTTCGGAGAGCCTCTTGTTGAGCTTGGAGTTTCGCCAAATGCGCAGGCAGCTTCTTTGGTTTCCCACCCGCGGCAGCAGCAGGCTTCGATTCCTCAACTTTAGTTTCTACCACTGCAGCCTTCGCAGGTTCAGGAGCCTTAGCAGCAGGACCTTGAGCCTTCTTCTTCGCAGCCTAAATCACAAAGTATCAGCAAAACAAGCCTCCCAAAAATCATGAATCCAGGTAAGATCTCACATTCTCCTTCTTCCTCTGCTTCTCCCGCTCCTTCTTCAACTTCTCCTTCTGCGCCTTCGTCAGAACCTTTCCATCCGCCCCTCTCTCATCATCCCCACCCTCCTCCTCAGCAGGTGCCTTGGCCTCTCCACCCTTCTTCCCCTTCCCCTTCTTCTCCGGCAGCGCAAACTCATCCTCAATCGACGCCTCAACCGGAGCCTTCTCCTCCAACGCAGCAGGCGCCGCATCCTCCGCCATAGGATCCTCGCCCTCGACAAAATCCTCACCCTGCTTCGCCTTCTTCTTCTTCTGTCTCTTGCGCATCATAGCCATCAATCCACCAGCTGGACCATCCTCCTCCTCCTCCTCAGCTGGGGCGGCGGATGCATCTTTGGACTCCGCGACTTCGGCGGTGGTGGGAGCAGCTTCGCCGAGTTCGTTTTCCCAGTCGTCGGCGGCTTTCTTGTTGTTCTTCTTTTTGGGAGGCATTGTGACGATCTACGATGCGGGCTTCGAATCGAGGTCGTCTGGTTTGGTATTTGGTAGGTTCAGCGTTCAGCGGTAGAGGCCACTCTCTAGTAGTAGCGGCGGAGAAGCTGTATGCTCCCGGGTACAAGTATCGACCTGCGAAAAGGTAGGTAACCACACGATATATGATTTGCACTCGAGAAAACTGCTTCGAGTGGGGGAGCTCTGTATGATATTTCTCGAGAAAGAGAATGATTCGAAGCGGTCGAAGCGGTCGAAGTGGGCGCACGTTTCGACCAAGAGCTCGCACACACAGAATAGGCGGGGCACAAAAGGTTGTGGGAAATTCAACGACGTCTTGGATGTGCGGGTGGGGGTTTGGGGTGATGCCTATTCTTTATCGTTATCGCTTAACTCCGATGTACGTCTTGGCGTTTTTCATGGTCAGCAAGTACCTATTTATTCACTGCCAGTCTTGAAATATGAGTTAAGATTTGATACTTTCTCGTTATTACCTATAGGTACCTAGTAAACTGTAGTCCTGCTTCTAGAATGAATGACCTCTTATTGCATGCTCCCTACATACAAGTAGACTATTAACACCATCAGTCCTCTAAATTCACCCCTCTAGTCCAAAAGTACACACCATGACCACAAATCTACGGAGTCAGCCACAAAAGCAATCAGAGCTAGACAGCACTAACAAAACCTACCTATGTATCTGACCTCAATTTGAACTTATGATGAGCAGCCAAGCAGACAAAAACATGACCCACTGTTACCCACTCTTTTAAAGGCATTTTCACAAAGTGGCATTCACCAAGCAGATAAAACAACAGTTCATTAACCAAGTACATCAACTGAAAGGAGACAGACACTATCATTCCAAGTATCTCGACCTCGAAAAACTCACTCATTTCACATTCAACAACTCTCAGAGAAGTTGAAACTTCCCAACTATCACAAAAGAAAAGACAGCACAGATAGCAAAGCACAAAATTCAAATTCATGAAGTCAAATTTCATTGTGTAATTCATTCCTTCCACGGAAATAAGCAAGCTACTAACGAGAAGTTAAAAACAAAAGCCATTGCACTCCTCCAAATCCCTCGCGAAATCCAGTCGTACCATGCCAATGGCAATTAATTAGTGTTGCTGATGCATTGATTGATTGATCAATCCATTTTTCGGTGTGATGTCAGTTTCCATCATCAAATTCGATTCTAGTAAACCCCGCTTGCTTGCTTACTGTATGTCGACATCGAGAAGAGAGCAAAGGAAAAGAAAAGAACAAGGGAAAAAAAACCGGAAATTTTGTGTCATCCATCCACCCCATCCCCAAAGTCCGTAAGAGTTACATCTGGTATTTGATTGCGACGCGCTTGCAAAAGATTCTTTTCCTCCAATCCCAATATCTATGCTGATGATGAATCGACAACTTTCTTCTTTTTAGGTGCCCCACCAGCTAGACTAGAAGTAAAGAGATCCCAAATCCCCATACCCCTTCCATGCAAATCTGACATAAGGAAAAAAAAAGTCGAGTATGCGAGCAACGCCAATGAACAACCATGAACGCCAGTAAAACGAGTACGTGATGATTTACTTGGCAGTGGCAGTAGCAGAAGTAACTTGTGCGGACATGGGGGCCTTAGGGGACTCCCAAGATCGACAGGCCAGCTCACACAATCTTCTAATGACATTGGTGGTACCTGCTCCCGTAGCCTCATCCAGGACAAACTTCTTGGCTACTAGAAGCTTGCTCTTGTTGTCGCTCTCATCAAAGTGAAGAGGGGTATCGTTATTAGTATACTCCTCAACACGGGGACCAATGGCTCGAACGACAGCAATGGAATACAACACGTCTCGGTTCTCTCTTCCATCGAGCAAATTTCTGAGGGCAGACAAGGTCTCATCCATCTTCTTGACAGATTCGGGGTCTTCCTCTCGAATGCAGACAAAGTCACCAAGAGTATGCCAGAACTCTAGCTCTCGAAGTCGGTGGTGATCAGTGCTTCCAGCAACGGGTGTGGTGAGGGTGTTGACAGTCGCAACATTACCAGTCAACAAGTTCTCAAAGACAGTCAAACGGCTACCGGCTTCAGTTGCATCGTCAATTGGCGGAACAGTCTTAAACTCCTTGGCTCCATTGGTCTCGGCAGCAGTAGATCGGACCAAATTGGCGATAGCCCAAACAATTCTTGCCTCAACACTTGCGGTGTATGTCATCTCCTTCTGGTCGGCACCTTGTTGTGTCTTACTGAATTGGTAAAGGAGGATGGCGAATTGTTGCTTTACTCCGGTGTCAGCGAGAAGCTTTGTAAGACCCTTCAACGAGAACCATTTTGATTCAAGGAAGTTTTCGAGACCGGGGGCGTAGATGCTATAGTACAAGTGGTTTGTCTCTTCTTCCTTGTTGCGGAGGTTGAGGAGTGCAACGGCAGATGGGGGAGGGGCTTCACCAGCGAGGGCAAGAAGTTGGGCAACAGATCGCTTGGCTGGAGTAATTGTCAGCATTGCTCCAAGTTAAAAAGTACAATTGAACGTGAGATGGTAGAGGAAGCACTCCTTGCGCACCCCTGGACTTGGGGGGATTGTAGATGAGGGACTTCCCGCTTGCGTTCCATCCTTAGAGTATTTATGGAATTACGACATACCTGGAGTTGAGACGTAGCCACCTGGGCCTGCGGTGGTTGAAGATGCTGCTTGCAATGCAGGATCAATGGCCGATGCATATTCGTAGCCTTGGTTGGCAGAGCCAGGAGAGCTGACGCCAGCCGAGGGAGATTGTTCATAAGCCATATTTGAGGGCATTCCGTAACCACTCATCTGAGGTTGATGGCCGTAGGGGTTTGCAGAGGATGAGGTACCCGGTTGACCTGGAGCAGAGCTTGGTGCAGGTTGGAGTGGTGCAGGGTTATTCTGTTGTTGCTTGAAGATGGGATCGTAGCCCTGGCACTCACGCTTGGATTTTTGACAATTGCGGCAGGTTGGGTGTTGTTCATCGCACTAGGGCAGCACAGTGTTAGCAATCGCTCCCAACAATTATCCAAAAAGGTAGGCGACGATAGTGAGGTGGTGAATACAGGCTCTGGGGTGGCGGTGATAATAGGACGCGAGCGACGGCTGTGGTTGATAGGCGCGTCTGGAGGTCTCGTCTCTTTTTGACGCTTCGCTCCGCTTGAGGGTAGCAAGCTCATGTGCCTTCGCCTAGGACTTTAGGTAGATTCGCTTGTAATAAACGAAAAGAGCCCATCGCGAAAGCACCGTAACCTCGTCCCGCTTCTAAACGAACCCTCAAACCCGCAGAGTGCAAAAAAACGACGCAAGCAAGAAAACACCACGAGTACTGACCTTGATTCGGCGCTTGCGGCATGTCAGGCAGCCCGTCTTTGTACGACGCTTGATTTCCTACGCACGATGGCACGTCAGCAACCTCTCGCCAGCGGCAAATCGGGGTGAGAGCGAGAGGGACACATCCATCGAGTGCGAGGCAGATGCCCCCGAAGCCCCTCGAGCGAGCGCCCTCTGCATCCACTGCCCATCGCCCATCACCGTCGAGTCCTTCCTTACCTTCTTGTGTCGTCCGCCCGACATGACTCTCGAATCGCCGACGGGCAGAGCGTATCGCATGTTGGGGCCGTTGGGATCAGAAGTGACACCTCCGTAGGGATGGGGAAGCGTGGCGCCTGTGTTGTGATAATAAGGACCTGGAGGAAGACCGGAGTTCATGGTGTGCAGTTGCTGAGGTTGCTGCGGATGGTCCAGTGTGCGCATGCTAGGGAGAGACGAACCGTTGCTGCCGGTGGAACTAAGGTTCGCGCGATATGCTTCACTCAGGGCGGACGGGGCGTGGGCGTGGGCGTGTGAATGCGGAGTGGTCGTGGTGGAATTAGGGTGGTTGAGAGTAGCGTGGAAGGAGTGGTTGGGTGGATGGTTTAGGTGGTTTAGGTGGTTTGGGTGGTTTGGGTGGTTTAAGTTGGCGGTAGCAACACTCTGCGATGGGTAGGACCTCGCCCTCGAGGCTAGAGCCGGGTCAGGAAATTGCGACAGTGAGCTTCCAGGCGGATTTTGCAGTGCATGCGACATCGAAAGTGAAGACGATGCCCTGGAAATCTACTCGTCGCCCGATGCTTCAAAAAAAAACAGTGATGTGATGCAGATTTCAGGTTCAGGTGAGGTGTTGACCTTAGACAGTCGTGACTTTTCAAGGGCCGACGTTCTGTTGCTGCGCCATTCCTTCAAGACCACCGTCAGACGCGCTTTTAGGTGGTGGCCTTGCCTGGATTTTTTTTTCTACACCTAACACCTAAATCTTAAGCAACCCCCAGACCAAAGCCAATGTCAGCGCTCACCAAAGCTCGCGTATATTCCAATCTGCCCCTCGCCTCGTGCTCGTTTAAATGTAGCTATCTACAACCGATCGGTTCGCTTCAGTAGGCGAGGCGAGCCTTTGGCTGGCTGGTGGATCTGGGGCTTAGGTGGTTTGCGTGCACTTCCTTCTGCCGGAGCGAGAAACGAAACGACGAGGAACGGCACTACTGGTATTTCGCACTGGTGGTGCTCCCCGGAATCGGCCAATTGAGCGCCTTTCTTCATCAGGGGAGTTCCAGGTTCAGGTGCACACTCTTTCCACCGCACTGCTCGAGCCTTAAGTTTCCACCAGCTTTCCACGCCACACTATGCCTAATGCCGTATGCGCGATGCAGAGCAGACCTGATATACAGATGGTAGGTACAGCAGGTAATCTCAACTCATACGAGTCCCATTCCGTGCGCTACTTTCTCTCCTCTCATTCATTTAATTGCAACCAGCCCTGCATGTGTTTGCGCACGTTAGAGTATCGTGCGTCCCTTCTTTATGCTATATATAAAATACACGAGAGGCATGCAGATTCGGATCGGCTGCCGGATCTGCCTGGATTTATGCTATTCCCAGCCAGCCCGCCCCGAACTGTTTATCCGCCTCCGAGAAATGCCGACCTCCGTGGGTTGGCATAGCATTTCTATTAAGTAAGGTACAAAGTACCTTTTTCTTTTCCATACCACTCGGTACCCTACAATGTTGATTTCGTAATGCAAAGTTGTAGTGATAGACGAGGCCCGATATTGTACTAGCTGTCGCTTGGGTTCGAACGATTGAAAAGGAGGTACCGTACCTAGGCGAAGGATAGTGAAATAGCCCTGCAGGTAGAAATGGAAGGGTTTGAGTTTTTAGACGCGCACGTCAGCTGACTCGGTTGGAACTCCCAGCCAGTGCCTAGTGGAGGTGGCAAGAGGTCGCACTGACGGATATAAATGCATCTATACTATAATCATTAGACTTTACAGATTATATCTATCTTGCTAAAATTCGGGGGTTTAACAGATCCAATCGGTCCACGGCTCTTAACCATCCATCTTAATTTCATTGTCCAAGGATACGTCTCGTTTATTTTACGCGAAGATAAGGGGAAAGGAAAGCGAGATACTCGCCTCCCTTTCTTGGCTCGGCTTCTAAGCGACGGCATGTAACCACGTAATTTCAAGCGACATAAATCTCTATGTGAGTTATACAAGCGGTGTTTCGGGGAATTAGCTATATGCTCTACATATTCGATTACCACTCGTAACTAGAATATCTGGGTATAAATCAGAGGGTTAAATTCTCGCGACCCGTAAATCCTTCAACATTCAAAAAGGGAGAGCTGTATTTCACCCGGCCGGCGCTTTCTCCTACCATAATTCATACGGCTTGTAGAACCTCTTTTAATGATTCAGCGATTCTCCCTTTTCCGTCCAAATATTGTTCAAGATTCGGGGCAAACGACATCCTTCTAGTCTAGAGCGGTTCCCATGCTGGGAAGAAGAAACGTACGGCCTTGGAACTATTTCTCGAGCGCGTTGGTATTTTACAGATAGAGGTATTTGGTGCATACATCGCCATCTGTGGAGGAATTCTTGACCGTCGTGGGATAGTGGTATAGGTCTTTGCGAACCGCCTCTCCAATCAACTTTTTTTGGATAGGATTCAACACCGTTGTTACCGTTATGTCGGGCAACTGCGATGTGAGTAGGTCAATTTCGAGACGCTCACACGTGACACGCGCCATCGTAGTCCTGCGGCTGTAGTGCTATTCCGTCAACCAATATACAGATGATTTGTTGACGTTGCAATTCTCCATCGGTGTAGACGGGGATCTTGAGTTCCTTTTCCTCTAATAAGTAGGTCTGATCGGTATACCAAGCTTCTGCGTTACTGCGCCAGTTTTCCTGGCTGGCCCCGATGTTATCTTCGTTGACCTCATCTTTATCCAATTCCTCCTCATCATCTCTGAGCTCTTCGTTTTCATCCACAAGACCAGGCCTGGCCGTATCTCGTCTCTGCTGTCTTTGCGCTGCGGGGCTATTGATGATTAGGTTATCGAAATTGGTTGAGGTGACCTCACAGAGAACAATAAGGGAATATAGTCTTGAATAAACATTTCTATTTCTAATTTTCTAAATGATATTGGCTATAGCGGGATATCTAATACGCTATTTGGTTTCCGTAATCTTACGGACATCTATTAAAGCGGAAACTATCCTGCTAAACTTGTAGCTTTATATAATAGTCGAGTATAGAATAATACCACGATTGGTCTTATATGCAGCCGCTTATCTCCGTTTCACTACGAAGCCAGGTAAGTAAGATTTCATACAAATGATTAGCGATTAGTTTCTTACCTGGAGCTTTGAAGGATATAGACGTGGAATTCTATAGATTGGGATACTATCGTGGGTGGAAATCATGAGATGGGGTAGAGGAGGTAGATGGCTTTGATTGTTAGTGCGATACTGATTGGGGGAATGATGATTGGATTGGAAATTTGGTGCATGGTTGGGGTGAATTTTGTCTGAGGGATATGAGATTGTATATAGGGCTTTGGGAGGAAAAGAATGGGGAGAAAAGAGGGCGATATAGTCATAAGTAATAGGAAAGGGTTAATAAAATAGACTTGTGAGTTATTTCTGGTGGGTATATAGGCAGATTGTAGAAATGCAGAAAGTAGTTAGTTAATTTATAATAGTACAGTTTAGGAGAAGGATTGAGTAGATATTTTCATAAATGCAGTTATTTCATAGTAGCCAGGGATAAAAACCAGTCTAAGAACGAAACTAATAAACGATACACGTAAAGAAAACCCCACCAGTCGCTCTACCGGCCCTTAGGTCTCTCACCAGCCTTACTTCTGGCAGCGTCCACTTTACTCTGCCAGCCAACCGACAACAACCGAGAATCTCCAGAGTCAGAAGACGAGGCCGGTGGCACAACATCCATAAAAGTGCGTTCTTGTATTACATCCTCATAATCAACACTCCTTCCCTCCAATCCCCTTCCTACTCCGCAACCCCAACCCCAAACCCACATCACCAATCCCCTCCCTCTCCTCAATCCTCCTCAAAAGCTCCTCATCCTCCCTCATCTCCTCCAACCCCGTCTTTTCCTCCCCCTTCCCCTCCAAAATCCGCCTCGACGTCCTCTCCGCCGTCTCCCCGCCCGAACTGGACACGCCACCGGCTTCAGGATACAAGTCGTAGACGCAGAAATAGGATTCCTCGGGTGTTTTAGGGACGCGGAAGGGAAAGGGGATGGAGCGGCGGTAGGTGAGCATGATGCGAGGGGTGAAGGATGGGATGGTGGAGAGCCAGTTGAGGATGTGGGGTTTTTGGTTTGCTCGGTCGGGGACTGTTGCTAGTTTCTCAAAGGTCAGAGGGTTCAGAAGGGTTGGGAGACGTGGGAGAGGTTTGTTGGTGTTTTTTGGGTGGGTACTCATCTTTTTTGGTGGTGTATAGGGGTTTTTAGACTTGACTTTTTTTCTAATTAGGGGGATTATGGTTTGTTGTATAAACGAATTGTCTGGATTGTTCTTTCAGAGTCTTAGGAAGAACAGTGATTGTTCTTGCTTTGTGTTTACACCGACCTACTACAAAGAATTATATTCTTATAGTGCGCCTTCATCGCCTTTAATAAGGAAATGTACTTCACACAAAGTATAAATAAGGCCATTGTTACTATCACACTTCAGGGGTCACAGGCAGGCTAAATATTTGAAGATTGAACTATATTCTACGAAAGTGGAGAAGAAATACCGAAGAGTTATATCGATATCTTCGTGTACGCTAAGCGAGACGGTATTTTGATATACGATTGTGACGGCCCCAATAGCTCTGGACCTCGATATTCTATCTCTGATCTACTATACTCCATATAAAAATCCCTATTCCTCTTCATCCACTGCAAGAACCATCTAAACTACTATCCTCTTCTCCCTACTCAAATATTCTTTCATAGCAGCCTCTTTCACCTTGCGGTCCTCAATATACCTCTTAAACAACGTAATACCAGTCTGAAAAGCCATTTCAGATAGTTCTCTCCTATACTCGTTCTCTTTTTTACAACCACATACGTGGTACGAAGGGATTTCTATGGTGAAAGGTGAAGTAGTCTCCGGGGTAAAAGGGTGGGGTTGAGGTGGGAAAGGGGGCGCTTGCTTCGCTCATTCTCGGATATTGCTTGTGTGCTTGTAGGTGATGTCGGTAGTGTATTCCATGTTGGCTTTTTCTTCTGAGGGGATTTCAAGGGATAGTTGGAAAGGATGGGAGGAAAGTGGAAGTAATGCGGCTTTTAGATTGGATTCTTAATATTTGTTCACTGTGTACTTGTTCGTTATGTTCGAGCTAGCTAACTTGTGCTTTGTCTATTTTTGATAAGCCAAGTAGATGTTCCTTTGTTCATTGTGGACATTGTAGTAGAGGCATATTGCGGACAATGGTATTTTATACCTAAGTCTAAGCTTATTCCAAATAAGTGGGGTGACCTGGAGAACTTCAAGTGTGAATCGTGATTATCAGCTTTCGGAGGCAGCGGTGTCTCCTCGATCACTTGAGTATCTTCTTCATCTCAAAGTGCCTCTCTAAGTCGTCAATCCACGAACCGATCATTCAAACCCACTAATTCCATAGATCCACCTATAGTATCCATTTACCCTCCAAATCACAATCGCTCAGCTCGCCCAGCTCGTCTCAAAGACCTCCCACAAACATCAACCTCATCCGCCATTTGCTTAGCAACATACTCCCCAAACAACCCCTCAGAAGTCTGCAAAGCGGTCTCAGTACTCTTCACCGTCTCAGTAGGACGGATACGAGTAATATATGCACGAGAGTAACTGTTCGTGGGGTAGTTAGTAGAAAATGGGTGAGGTTGTCTAGGGAAGTTGGGAACTTCTTTTCCCATGAAAGGATATTAGTACGGAATCCGTAGAGGGCAACCATTGTAGCAGTATTTGCCGTGGGTGTTTCCCAGTTTCTTTGAGAATTTTATAAAGACATCGGTAGTATTTGTTTATTATGTGTTTAGCTGTGCTTGATAGTCCCTATATATTTGTTCGCTATTTGGTACTTGTGAGAATTTAAAACAAAGAAATATTAAGAGGGTGAAATTTACTTAGCCTTTTCTTTGTCCATTGTACATTGATTGTACTGTATCAGGCATTTGACGTAGAGTAAACTTGGCATGGAAGCTACTCAAGCCAAATTCCGACAAAATCATTTGACTCAACCCAACTCGTTAGTAGAACAGCGTAAAACTTCACCGTATTTAGTACCTATTACAATGTGTAATAGATTAAAATCCATGGATTGCTGCTAATTTCTGACTATGTACATGTAGAATGTTATTTTGTGTGATCTCGCATGACGTATTGATGATGATCGGTCCAGCACCGCGAGAAAAACGGGAAATAGAAGCAATATGGGCGGGTATGAGTTATGCGCAAGAGTTAGCGGCAGATCGCTCATATCGACCGAAGTTTAACGCAGTATCCAGATAATCTATTCCAGGACGGTAAAACGAGCGAGGTGTTCAAGCTCGATCATACTGCGAAAGCAACCACTATCTGCTAATCTCTTAAGATCTTCCTCACTTTGCCTGGCCCGAATGATACTCGCCCACTCTAGACCCAGATCGACGGGTTTCTCCATATACGCACTCCGGTGTTCCTCACCCCACGGAAACTCTTCGTCCCACACCTTTCCGCTGGCCATTGCTATGCTCATACCTAGCTCGGAATACTTTTCAAGAAGTTGCTTCCATGCCTCGTACTTCTCGGAACCCTCTACGTGATTCCTAAATGGATTTTGGGACACGATGCAGTCAGTAACGAATTTTCGTAGTAGTGAGTCCTTAGGGCAATCCCGATACACCTGTTCAACGAAGCCAGGGGTAGGAGATTGGTTTCCATGGTCACGGTAATGAATGCTCACACGCTTGCGTAAGGCGTCCATACAGCGATTCTTTATTGTAGAGCATTGCAGAAAATCCGCGAGAAGCCATTCTTCGCACAAATTTGGTTTTTTCACCTCGATAGGACTGCGGAAACCGTTTTGGCTATACAGCCTTGAAACTTGGAATGCGAATACGGCAGGGTCAACGTTCGGTAATATAAGTTTGTTGTCTTCGGGGTCTTGCGCTTCCAGGAGCTCGCGGATTTTCAGGCAATATATCATTAGGAGGTCTCGATGTAATGTAAACATTTGTCTATCAGTGCCGACGAGAATATTGACCGTACTGCCGAATGTTATAATCCTATAGAGAGAAGGTTAGCGCTGTGACTCTAAACAAGATGACTGAATCTATCATCTTTACCTAAGAGTCATTGAGAGTTCCGCTTTTTTTGTAAGTGCCTTGCAGGACTCATCGATGGAATGCTTGCCGCATGGGCATAGCTTGGGTGTCTGTTTTTCTTTCTTGGAAGGAGGATTCACGGGTGGAGCGTCGTGATCGTTTGCTTTTCTCTTTCGAGGGACAGTGCCAGGCATCTTGCTAGGGTTCGTGCCAGATATCGTACGAGGCATCGTGTTGGTTTATGTTGTAGATGAGATGACTGAAGTAGAAGTAGAAGTTGAAATTGATAGCCGCGAGATGCGGGGCCCCCAGAAGTGAAGATATGGTGGCTGGTACTGTAAAGTGAATGTCAAAAGTATGTCCAGCTGCGAGTGTACAGCGCACACTTCAGCTCCTATCGAAGTGTTGCTCAACACAGCGGGGTATCATAAGAACACTTGTCGTTGTTCTTCAAGAAGTGGCTTGTGAGGTGATGTGATCGTGGATGGAAGTAAAGGTGAGAAAGAGGACCCCCAAGAGCCAAGAAATAGTTACGCGAGTCTACGCAAAAAGGGCAGGAACGACACACACATAGTTTTCAGCCCGTCGAAACTTGGCTTCAAAGTCCAAGGTGTCGGAGCATAGGAGACAATATCCGATGAAGTCAATATTACCTTAAATGCCATGAAAACTCCCCGACTCGATACTTCACCTCTGCCATCCATGTTTACTTCGCTTTTGAACGTACTACTATTTTTTACATACAGAGGAACAGCAGTCGAATCCATCAAAATACTATTCCAACGGTTACCATAACAAATATCTAACATACAACCTTCAACCATTCCAAATCCCCAAACCAATTAAACACGTTACCCTATGGATATTCAACATTCTACTACAAACAACACCATCATCCCACCTCTCCATAACACACCCCTAAATTGTCCCCCAATGCCATCTCCCCAAAAGCCCTCCGTCGTTCTTCCTACGGTATTAAGGGACTTCTGCGATTTGCGCTTACTAGCTAGTCGTTTTTGGTCTAACTGTACAAACAAGATGCAGCGCTCGGCAACCGGAATTCCACTCCAGTCCATACCCCCTATTCATAGAAGTTCCATAGAACCGAATCACTTGACCCGTATAAAAGTCCGTCCGCTCCGTTGAACCAATAGGAAGCCTAGGTTTTGTACGAAAGGTAGGTACGTGCCTCCTCGGTGCACGACTTATTATAGGCAGGGTATAACTCTACAATAAAACTCTCTAAGCCAATTAGATTCTCCGATTTAACTTGAGGTATATCAGAAAGTGACAAAGGGGGGGTGGCAATGAGCTGAGCTGTCCAGAACCTTTACTTAGAATATAAAGTTCTAAATACTAAGTAAACAGGGCCTGATTAGTATTTACTACTCCCAAATACTGCTCTCTGCTTCGTCAGATTAGTAGCCTCTGGGATTCCAGAGGCTTTTTAATGGAATATTCCATTCCTTTATAGAGGTGCTCTGGAATTATTCCATATGGAATAGAATCACTGGAATTCTATGAAATAGGTTCTATTTGCCGAGCGCTGACGAGATACCGTACTATCTTGATCTGTCTGATCTTCTTGAAAATATTGAGAGTTTCCTAGTACTAGTTATAATAGTAGTAGTAACTTGGATGTCGCGATAGAGGATTGTAGCTTATATAAGATTTTTCTATATCGTCTTCCTTCCCGAGGCTTCCTCCCTTCCTTTCATGTTAAAAGAAAAATCTCTTTCTGGTATTTGTGCTAGTTGTATAGACTCTATATAAGAAACTTGAACCAAAAGTCTTTACAGGAATTGTTATGAATCCTTTCAGGCACTTTCAAAACTCTTGTAGTCCCTTCGGCGATTTTACGGATTATTATTGGTTGGTTAGATGGTCTTAAGTATGTAGCAGAAGGGAAGCAAAAATGATACACATTACAAGAATGCTTTTGTATCTGAAAAGAAAGGGTGAACGTTGATGTCTTTAATCGTGTTAGCTTTAAATACGGGTGCTAGTTTTATCTACTTATCATTAGCACAGAATCTTGAGTATGTACTCCGCAAATATCCAAGCGAACTTTTATCCTGTTTGACGATTTGAGAATATAGTGCCGCTTGTATTTCTGGCGCAACTTCCGTCAAGTCTCCTGGGACCTTAATCCACTCTAGAAGATCAGTATGAGTATCAAGGAATACAATAGTTGGTAGGTTGAAACACTCGGCTGAGAAGTTGTCTGTGTGTTTCTATGATCAATATACATAGTATACACCTCAACTTAATCTTGCCATCTCAGAGCTGAAAATCTTAAGGGTGTTGACAATCTCTTACAGATTCTGACAAAGACAGAGATCGTAGCAGAAAAAGAGTTTGGTGTTTAATTTGATATTGGACTGGGTCCTATGGATTTGGTAATTCATAGTCTGGATTATCTGGTTGTGTAGCTCCTTTGTGGGTTTTGCATAACATGTTAACAGCTTAATTCGCAAGGTTCAGAACTTTGTTCGTTGTTTCGCCTACAGCCATATATTATGTCCAGCTCTAAAGGCGTGTCTAGGATACTTAAGCATTGTACTAGATGACATCAAAGAATTGGGAAATTTGTTCATGGATTACATTAATACTTCGCAAACCATCCTTGGCAAAGCCCTTAGTATAACGGGTATATATAGCGCAAGGTTTCTACCTTTTGTACCATGCAATTCTTTTGTCTCTTTGTTTCAAGTTCATGGTGCATTTAGTTTACGCTACGTACTGTAACTGCCATTTTCTGCATCTTTTGTTGACTCAAGTCAATCACTCCCGATCTTATAGCAATGCGCATCGACATGTTATAGAGGACTTCAGCTTTTCTCAGGAGGTTTTGATATTCCGAGAATACTAGCTAAAGATAAAGCTCACTTGGGGCTATATCCAAATACGGTACCAGAGTATGTTTTCCATAAGTAGCGGTGCTGAACCAGAGTGAGACAGTTGGGCGAAACTCTGTACCTCTGTACACGCTATGAGAACCTTTTATACTAGGTTTCTTAAATCAATAACTTAATTGTCCTAAACGACTTAGATTAATAAAGATATATTACTTTATATTATCTTAAATGGCTTGTGTAATAACTTTAGTTGTTAGAGGCTTTTAGAATAATATATTTTCTAACCTGGGTATATCTAGAGTTTCGCCCAGCTATCTTGCCTGAATAGGTTTTGTAGATTGCGAATCACCACCCCAAGGAAGATCTTCGCCTAAATTCTTATAGGTTAATAGCTAGGCGTGCTATGAATAGACTGTCTATGTGTCTACAAATCAGCACGTATAGGCAAATATAATCTCATTCAATACGGTACCAAAGAAGTCAAAGCTTTGACGAAACGAGGTTCTCTACCAACATCCAGAAAAAACAATGAAGACACTTACACGATACCTGACGACCCGTCAGCACAAACAGAACGTCCTTCTCCAAGACCACTTCCCCACCAACTCCACGAGGTGTGGAAGTAAGTGCACTCCAACGCCAGGATCCTTTCCCCCTGGCTGACGGACGTGGCGTCCAATGGCTGCTTACGCATGTAAGAAATACGTTCTTCGCCAAAAGGTTGCTGGTATTGCAACCCTACGATTATCTCGTTCTCAGAAGGCGGGGTGGTAAAAAGGGGGTGTGGAGGCGCGAGGGGGCGTGATTAGACATCATCTTGAATTCGTCATCATATATCTTCGAGGTCGGCGACCTAGCTATCTATCTAAACAGGTAGCTTTCCACGATGTGAATCTTTGGTTTTGAAGAAGGTGGTGTTTGCGAGATTTCATATCTGATGACCGACTTCGCGGGTTTTATCCTGATGAGGCTCCCGAAGGGAGGTGGATTCGTAATGTGGTTGGTCATGCGTCTTACGGTGTCATTGGGTTTGGGGTTTTGATGGTTCTCGGCTAATTTGGTGGACTTCGTCGTGGATAGATCTAGATATATCAAAATCACTTTTCACAACGATACATCGGCTCTCTCGGTATTAAGATATAGAACTAACTTGGTTGGGTTATTGCTCTTGTTGGTTTTGAGTAGCTTCTAGTAGACTTCATCGCTAGATGGTGATCTACTGTATGAAGTTGCACAAAAGAAACACACGTTGTATTAGATTCAAAAATTCAAATAATTCCAAAGTAACTTTCTCTCATACAGAGGCAAGAGTGAGGGATTTTCTTGAGCGCGACTAACTTCAAAGAAATTCCGCACAAGAGGTGTATGAGACATAAACGCAGTGTTACTTTACAAATTGACATTGGAGATTCAAGACAGTCATAATTAAGCTTCAGCCAAATCTTCATGTACACGTATATTGATGTGTATAATGTCAAATGGTCTGAGACGTGCAAGTGTTATTTGTGAAAAATAAGGATAATTAAGAAATAGACATTCAACATTGAAAGATCAATCCCTCTCAAATGACAGCCTCACGTTCTTACAGACACTCTCACATTCCCTATAGTAGACTAGTTGTATATATGGCAAGCACTAGGTCTCTTACATTTCCTTCTTACGATAACAGTTGCTTTGGAACTATCAGATTTAGTCTGGGAGTACGCCCCAGACAACTCCAAAAATCCTTGGTGGGAATTCTTGTAATCTACTGCGAACTAATCTGTGGAGCTTCCCGTAATACGTTGGATATTTGAAAGTCGAGTATGTAATTCAATGACCGAAGCTTCTACGGTGCTTACTTGGACTATGAGCTAGCTAGAACATGAAGGTCGCCCTAGCTAGCCTCATATATCAAAACCACAAGCATTCAACTCTAGGGCACTAGTCCCTCACTTTCTCACTTTTCTCACTTATGAGTTCAACAAAATATTTAAAGCTAGATAGGACACATTCTGTAGACAATAAACCTCAGACAGCCTTCCTACCATCACTCGATTTCAAGACATCACACTTACTCCTTCTTATCCCTCGTGGACATCACATCTCAACCTCAGCCATACCAAACTTCAACACCAGCCCCCCCAAAAGAGCCAAAGAACAATCTGATGAAGCCCACAAGAACCACACAAGAACCACACAATACCCACCTAGGATACCTCACAATCCACCCTCACCAAATCACAAGACATTCCAGTTGTGGAATCACTCACCCCTTATCCCTAGTGGGCTCCACAATCAAAGAAAGAAAGAAAATGTAAATTAAATCTCACTCCACCTCCACCAAAACAAACCAAAGATAAGACAAACAAACACCAAGACTCGCTCAAAAAAAATAGAATACCACACAAGCCATCTCCCTATCTCA
Source organism: Hymenoscyphus occultus (assembly GCA_900536445.1). NCBI lineage: Eukaryota > Fungi > Ascomycota > Leotiomycetes > Helotiales > Helotiaceae > Hymenoscyphus > Hymenoscyphus occultus. The sequence goes on along the minus strand of UNPT01000155.1, from coordinate 46,727 downwards.
TCTCCACTACCCCCTCCCAGAAACCCCCTTCCAAAGCAGCCCGAGGAACGGGATAGACAAGACAACGAAATCGATATTCCACGTGCGCATCTCAACGCGTACGGTACCGTACCCTACGTCTCAGCACCACAAACCAGCCAGCCAGCCAGCCAGCCAGCCGCCAACGCTGAACAACATGACGACGGAGGGTGTGGTGTGTAGCTGAGGGCAGGAGGTGTTGTAAGAAATGCAGCACACACGCCAAGATATCTTGGATGGAATCAGAAATCACCCCATTTCATCTCAAGCCAGCCATGCCAGGCGCATGCCTATCAAAGAGGGCGCTGAGGAATCCAAGGACCTGGTTCACATGCAGGGAAAGTAACGAGGGCAAGAAAAGGGTAGAAACAGATGTAAAAGGATGACGAAGAAAGTCAAAGGGAGGTGGATGTCGTTTCCGAGGATATGGTTTTCGAAGGGAGGGAAGGGGACCATCATCAATCAGACTTTAGAGTCATCTACATCATCACTGCTCCCGTGTTCCCCGAAAGGAAAATACAGTAGGTAGGCTTACAACAACGTTCACCCCGTCCAATCGAATCCCCCTACCCCTCCCCCTCTCCCTCCCCCGCGGTTCGTAGATGTGATGTTCAAAGCGTCGTCAAGTGCCAGATCGAAAAGCACATCCGATGAGAAAGACCTAGGTTCGATAACGCAACCTTGTGGATCTTACAGTATGCAGGGGACGAGAAACAATTAACTTCCCCTCGTAAACCCATCCGTACGATACCCACCTCACCAGCCACCATCATCAAATGAAAAAAGTTACTCCGTACAGTACTGTAGGTCAAGGAACAAGCTTCCAAAGCATCCACAGCACGCATCCTCGGTTCTTCCCACTACCGAGAGGCAGAACCAGCAAGCCTCTTTCCCCGCGCATGAGCAGCACAAAACCAAGGTCCTACTCGAATCCAGGTAGATCAAAGAAAGCAAAAGAAGAAGAAAAAGAAAAATAGAGCATAAAAAACCACCCCCGCAAGGTCGAGAGAAAAGAGTCCCCTCCCCCATCTCCAGAAAGATCGACCAAAAAGATCAACCGAGCAAGAAAAGGCGAGTAATAGGGTGATCAACGAAGATCCCTGGGTTAGCGAACCTCCGAGTCCAAACCCTGTTCCCCATTTCCGGTTCTTATTCATCAATCAGGTTCGAGGAGCCATTCCATTTGCTCGACGGGAGCTCGCTACTGTATCGGATCTATCGTCGCCGAAACCTGCAAATCGGCGAACCGACAGACCCAGACGAGCGGGAAGCGGAGATGATTGATGGTGTGTGGCGATTTTACGAACTGTATCGAGTGCTGGAGTGTAAATCTTTTCTTGAGGATGCCGATTTTGGCCTACCGCGTATCCGAATTCCGGGAGTGGTAATTTGCAGGACGGGTTTTACTGTAGCTGTCATGGAGAGAAAAACAAAAACAAAACCTACTACAACAGCCGAACCCGAAAATCATGATTTCCTTGAGAAATAAGAAGAAAGGAAGGTATAGGACGAGGTTAAAAGAAATAAGAGAAAGAGGACGCGAGGTACCCGAGATGATGGATAAGGGGGTCTTACGACAGGAGTAAGTAATGGTTATATTTTTTTTATTTAAAAAAGAATGGCGAGGGGATTAGAATCTAGGGGGGAAGCAGTTAATAGTTAGCACGTCTTTCTACTACGCTATCGCTTATAGATAGCGGAGGCAAGTATCGCGTAGACTATTAGTAACCTAACTTTTATAGCTAGCTAAATAGTAGTCTATTTATTTCTAAAGATTAGTATATATTATATACAGCCCCTTCGTATAAGTAGTAAGGAAAGATCCCCATTACTCCACTCCACATTCTCCACCGACCAAAATCTTAAATCACAGAGCAGAAGGAGGAAGGAGCTAAAACCAACAAGACGGCGATTCCGACCCTCTGGTTCGTACAAGGCCACAAGTTGGTACAGCATATGGTGGCTGGGACCAACAAACTAAACAATGTGATTGTGATTGTGGATGTGATGGTGTAACTAACCTATGCTTTTGGGATGGTCCCCGGAATGGAATGGGGATATGATAGAGATGATGATTTTTTTTAAATTTTACAGTACGTTCCATTCGCTTGGACGATCTCGATCTGGCAGATGTGGTCAGCTGGCATTGGGGTGTGAGGACCTAGGATTCTTTTGTGATTTTTTGATTTTGGTGCGGAATTGAAAGGTAGAAAAGTGGTGTTACGATGCGATTTGTTCTTCTGAGTGGTTGGACGATGGGGTTTTCGTACGACCTATGCCTCACAAGAATGTGGAGTGGGGATAAGATGAAGAAGATACGCGTAACTTACAGGCTGCGGGAAAATCAGCGAGACGAGATGAGACGGTTCCGATTCTTTGGTTGCGGGTAAACCTTGAGTTACGTTGGGAAAGGGTGTAGGTCGCCGGTTGGGAGAGGTGAAGGAAAATCGTTGGTGGAATTACTTCGTCGGTTGGGTTGGGTCAGGTCAGGTTGGGTTGGGTTGGGTGAGGGTTGGTGATGTGCTTACCTTACTGCAGGTCGCCGTGAGGTTTGAGTGGAGGAGGCGCTTAGAAGATAATGCGTGAGGGCTTCTTGGAGACGAGATGGGATAATCATGACTTGATTTGGACAACGCAACAATGCATGGATAGCTGTTTTTGTCTGTCGGTACTTTTTTTCCTGTTGGTGACGTGGGGTGAGATTCTTTTTTAAACTTTCGGATTTTTTGGAGGGGTATTCAAGATCTCTCGTGGATGAAAGAATACGAGAAACACTTACCGAATTGTCATGGCATCCCACTCATGATTCGCGATAAATGTAAGGAGGTTTCTCATCACCTTTTTTGATACATACTGTTGGTTATTATAAACATGGTACTTCCAGTTATCATCTGCGCAGCCTCGTGATCCTTGAGGATTTGGGACGCTTGCCTTATATGCCGCTCTTATAAGGTTAGTTGCCTTGAACTGCCAAACGATGCGGCTCTGTAAGTCGGTACCTATCTCTGTGAGCAATGAGCATTAGTGACTGGTCATTTGACTTGCCCGCATTATTACCGGTGGTAATTTGCCAGATTTAATTTTGGAACAGATGGCGTGAGAGGCGTGGGATGAAGGCTGAGCGGTATGACGGGATCTTTTGTAACACTCTGCTAAGGTAGACAGGATTCTAGAGGATCTGGACTGCCTGTGCGAAGGACTCCTCAGGATTTTACGTCTTAAACGATAAAGAAGAGGCAGAAATAGACGAGAAATACAAGGTGAAGAAACTTAACACGGGGAGATGATTGTTGATCAGATGAAATGATTGCTTGAAAGCTGACCATAGCATTATGCAGGTACGCACCAGTCAAATGTAGGCTGGCAAAAGCACGATGAATGTGTCAGGCCATAGATTTTCTGGCGCCAGCCATAAACGCCTGGTGTCGTGAAGTCTTTTCTGACCATTTACCGTTGAACATTTCAGTGATGTTTCTCGAGTGCAGGAAGGTTCCTGCATTTGGTTTGATCCGATTCATCGTTCGTCTGATATCGAAGACCAGAGCTCCCGGCCTCGACTCCTTTTACCCCCCACGTGGCTTCTCAAACGTTACTCATGTTCTCTGAGAATCGTCTGATCTGAGGGTTCTCATCAGAAGTCCAGGCCGGTTTCGTACTTTAGTCGACCGAACTTTCGCCTCCGAACACCGAAATGGAAAAGGAGCAGGTTAAAGTGGACGACCAGGGCATCATCTGCTCAGTGCTGATGATAACCCTGGTCTTCCAAAGTTTCGAAACATTTTGAGGACCGACCCAGAAAAGGTGGCGACCAGGACCAGCATCAAAACGAACTTGTACGAACACGCCTAGATAAGCAGGCCTTTGGTGAGCTTGGACGAGCAACGACTTTGAAGCTATCCATCCGTAAATTGCAAATTGCAACATTCCACCGCGACCATTGAACGATCTATTGTTTGGATGCCTAAGAATCGACTGGGCAGGCCACTTATGATGCATGATCTGTTTTCGCGCGCGAAGATATCTCGATTTCGAGCCAGGATGAGACTTCGTACATAGACATGTGGCCCAACTGGGCAATATACGGATGAGAAAGCACCCAAGGAAATACCTCGGTAGCTAAATGCAGAAATCCCCAGAACTTGGGTGAGGAATGGAGATCCAAACAGCTCCAGAATTCCAGAAACTGGGCCGGAAAAGTAAATACCGTGCCGTAAATTGCCCTCTTAAGACTCTCCAGACTCCAGACCGGGCAAGTGGTATTCTTTGGTTAATCAATCTGCCTCGATGCTGTACATCATTTAGCCGGACCACGGATCCCAGTTGCCACGCTGCCTGAGCCTGCCTCTCGCGAGGAACCATGAAGCTTCTCGGAGCGAGACCAGGGCTTGGTGGGGCCAGCCGGACGCCATTTAATATAACCATCGCACGATAGATTGCAACCGTGCAGGACGAGGACGATTTGGGTACGGGGCGTGCAAGGGAGGCGAAGGCAACCATTCAAAATATGTGGGTAGGACTAAATCGAGTAACTGGTGATGGCCTCAAAAAATGCGACTGGTTGTATATGGCGAAGTTTGCGAGTGTGTATTGTACCCATTGCAGGACGAGGTGCAGGAGGAAAGGGCGGATGGGGCTCAAGGGGGAGGGAGGGGCGGAGGGGGGGCTCGAGGGGTTAAGCGTGGAAAAGCAGCGAGCTGGTCAGTGCAGGCGAGGCGAAGGGTGCTGTCAACAAGGTCCTCCTAATGCCCTCCCTAGCAAACAGAACACCAACAACCACCACCACCACCACACAAAACCTCCTCGCCGACTCAACTTCGTACACAGCCGAATCACCTCCACAGATGACCGCCAAGAGGTTACATTTCGGTCTCCACGCGCAACCCTCGCTTCTTCAGCCATTTCCAGCCCAGTCCAGCCAGCCCTCCACTGGGGGCGAAAGATACCTGGCGAGAATCCTTTCCGCCAAAATTCGCCTCTGGTCCCTCGGGACCATGAGACGAGGTTCTTCCCGCTGCCATGAGGATCCAAGGTTCTTGGTGCAAGTGATTCATTATCATCACCGGGTACATCTATTATACTTTTCGAGGAGCATGGAATTATAGTGAAAGATCGCGCGGGCCAGCGATCCTCAGATGGAACGACAAAGGTTGGGGAAATTGTCACCATCGAAAACCACAGGCCGTTGTAAACGTTCACTGGTCAGACATCGCTGCTACACTTGCAAGTCTGCCGGCAAGACAGAAATCCGACACACAGGTCTCAGTAACCCTGTCTGTATTTTCGAATCTGCCGTTTTTCACATCCTCTCTCCCACGGCGTACCTGAACACCTACAACCAAGGAATTGTAATGAATGATGATTGCTCTATCCATCTCGATCGCCGATGCAAAGATACGGGGCAGTTCTAAATTCAGAACGAATCTTTTGCTCTTTCTCTTTGCAAAAATGGCAACCTAATAAGAGACATGGTGGCCCTGCTCAACGGCAACCTCTTCATTGTTTTAGGGTCCGGATATCGACTGAAATTCATCAATATCGGGGCCGGAGGCGACAAAAATGCTGAAGTTGCAATCAAGTGGAACCGCGCGCAAGAATTCTCGAAGGTTTCGAAAGCCCAGCCTCTCAGCCTCGAAAGGCCCAAAGGGTGCCCAAAGACTGGGGGTGTCAGAAGAAGCTTTTTGCGGGGGCCATCTCTCAAAATAGAAGAGGTTCTATACCAAATGAGGTTGCTAGGAGCGAAGTCATGTTTATTCTTCTTGCAAACTTCAGATACGCCCTGACCTGCTCTCTTGGCTTTGCGTGACAACGCCTTGCCATATAAGGTTTTCAGAAAAGCGACAAGCGAGATATTGTGATTTCAGGAAGACAGGGCAGACAAATGCTTGACTCTGTCTATCCGTCCATACATGGGACGAAAGAGGTGTGCGATCTGCGGTCCGGACAGGAATAACTATGAAGCCGAGTGCAGACAGACGACTGCGGATACCAAGCGGGTCATCGGGGGGTTGAAAATCATTCGAAGGTGGTGGTGCAGGTGATGAGAGGATGAAAGGATGAGGCTGCCCGTCAAACAAGCGAATCAGATGTCAAGGACCAGACCCCGGAATTCCATCGAGATGCTGACACTGGCCTGGCCTGGTGCCTGGTAATTGCGGAGATATAAATGAGGTTGAAATTTACAACACAACACTGCCTGTGCTGCGGCGTAGTGGAACCAGCCATTAGTCGGATCTTCTTAGCTGCACATCTTATAGCCTACCTTAAATTCGTCTAGCCGAATCAGCATCGACCTACCGATTTAGCGAGCGAGTTGCGGGCTTTCGTCGGGCAAGGTCTGAGACGACCTGCATGGCACATTTTCTCCACCACTGCCCGTCTGGATTTGCATCTAGGTGTGGTTAGTTGGTCGGGTTGGTCGTCCAAAATGTTCATCCATCGCATCTGCTGATGGAATGATATGATGATTCTGACGGAGCTGGTTGATTGTGTCAAGCGGGTCTGCCTCGAAGGTTCTGACGTCCCGGTGCCATTGCCATTAGTGTGGCATCACGGGCACTAGGGTTGTTCATGTTCGTCTGATGAAGTACCGAGGCTACTCATTTGTTACTGTACCGCACAGTAAGTGAAATCCGCGGACAGAAAGCTCTATCCCCGCGATAAAGTTCAATGCAAGTATACTTTAGCGAGCGCTAGCGGAGTTGAGGTTTAGTTTGATGAGCTACCCCTCGAGAGGGGGTGGTGGGGGCGTTTCGTTGGATGATAACATACCTCGTATCCAGTGTCCTTTTTACGCAGCTGTTTGCCATGTCCATCTCCATCCAGAGTTGTCATTGGAATTGGGCCATCCAAACAGATGAGAATCCATCGCATTGCATCCCCACATCAGCATCAGCAGAGTCAGCAACATTTCCTCGTTGGATTCTGCTGCTCCTTTTGGGCGAAGAGGTGTGTTGTGATCGAGACTGGCTGGGCGCAAGGCGGGACCCGCATGACGCTCTCTGCAGATGCAGATACAGGGCCAGGAAGACAGAAATAGCTTGCACGCCATCCATGGACGAGCATGAGTGACAGGCCCATGAGATCCGTCCCTTCAGATGCAGGCAACCCTGTTTCCCTGAGTGAAGCCAGGGCCACCAGGCTACCAGGCCAGGACAAGTCCGGGGGTCTGAGCCCAAGGCCAAGCCAATCACGACGCCTGTGCCCGTGCTGGTGCTGTGAAAACCATCTGAAGTTTTTGGTGCGCCGAGCTCCTGGCCGCCGCTACTGTAGACTACAGTAGTGCTGGTACACACAGCACAGTCTGTATTTGTGTCGCCAGAGTTGGGCGTTGCTGACTGAGCAACCCCGCGATATCGACATCTGGGAGCCTCTGGAGATGAGATATACAGTATGTTACGAGGGCAGTGCATGCATCGCTGGTTCTATTTGACTGTGGTTTTCCTGCCAAATCCATCTCCTCTGGATGACGACTTGAAGGCTCGGCTCCGTCAGTGCAGCGCAGAGATTGAGAATCATGCCATGGCATGGCAGCTGGATCTTCACGGGATGTTCATGACGACTGCGACGATGACAATTTCCTATGATGTCTTGTGGTGACCATTGGCTCTCGCCTGGGGGTTTGATTTACTGTACTTTTACAAATGCTGCCGCGCGCTCTGGCTTCCGCTTCCTGCATCAGAGATTTGCCTCTGGAGCCGGCACCTCAGGGACCCGAGTCGGGGTCGGCAGTAGCAGGAACGCCATTCGTTGGCGGGAGAGGATGTGCGGAAGAGTGATGTACGAAGTACACCACGGAGTATGCAAGTTGCGCAACCGTCGAGGACGGGAGACGCTCAAGGGCCAAGGCTCGAATTGCTGCTGCTATTGAGTCTCCGTATCGCGTATCGAGCATCGAGTATTGTGCTTTCTCTGCCTCTCTCTCTTTCTTTCGCTCTCATCTGTGGCTCGCCCGAGGGACTGTCAAAAGCCGGACCCTCCGTGATAGCCCATCGACCAGCTCCCGATTGGGGTGCGAGTGTCAACCATGCGGGCTGAAAGAAGACTTGATGTGCTTGCTGTGCTTGCTGTGCTTGCTGTGCTTGCTGTGCTTGCTGTGCTTGCTGTGCTTGCTGTGAGGTGGTGATGTTGCCTCTCCTCACACTACCGTGCCGTATTGCAAGTCCCTTCCCAGGGTGGGATTGCTGTCGAACAGTGCTGTTCAACCGTCTGCTCCAAAGCATCCTTGCGCGTACCTGAGCGATTCCGGCTCCGTACGGGATGGATCAGTGTGACGCCACCCCACCTAGAGGAAGCCTAGGTCCAGGTTGCTAGGTTGATGTTCCTAGGGCCTACCCTTGATAGGCAGTGTGCTGCAGACTGCAGTGGAAAAAGGGGGGTGACTGAGCCACGACCTGGTCTCGCTAAAGCAGCAGCAACGAGAGTTCACCAGTCCACTCATGATCCGCCAAACAAGCTCAGAGGAGCGAGGAACGAGAGCTTCTCATCGCGATCCACCCAGCGCCCTCGGAGTCGGAGGAAAGAGTCAAGAGCAAGACGACTCAGGCGGCGAGGGGAGGGGCTCTCTCGCGTACGAAGTACAGTACTGTCGGCTTGCCTAGTCTGTTGTACGGAGTACTAGAAGTACTACGACGAAGTCGCCGTGGATCGTGTCGGATCCACGGATGGCACCGTCCACTTTGACCAGCCGCTGGAGCTACCGGGAGAGCTGTCTCGGTCTCGGTCTTTGTCTCTGCTTCCAAATGCTGAAGTCTGATCTCGACGACGGAGTCCTTCGACCGCAATCCGTACTCCTGTCATTGAACTGGCACCAGTACATTCACACTGCCGCGGAATGCCTCTAGCGGGAGAAGCACATCAATAGCAGGTTCCAGGGGCCGCTGGCGTAGTGCAAGAGTTGGGCCTGAGTTTAGTTGGTGGTGGTGGTGGTGGTGGTGGAAGGGGCCCTGTCCCATCCCCATCCAATAGGCAGCGCCCGTTCGGAGCCGGGGGGGTGCAGCGCGACGGCGTAGAGCCAAGGCAGCAGTTTAAGAGCACATCCATGGCAGCCAAGCTTCCGGGTCATTTGGGATGGATCATGGATCAGTACTGCTGGTAGACGTAGAAGTATCAGTATCAGATGGATGGAGGACACTTCAGTCTTCAACAGACCATGTCGGGACCGTCGAGTGGTCGAGTGGTCGAGTGAAGGCGCACGCTGCTTTAGGGGCCCTTGAACGCCATGTTCAGGGATACCACGCGCTGGACCGCTGAAAAAACAGTGCACCCTTCGGTCCCTTCACAGCACAGCACAGAACCCTCACATTTCCACCTCACTTCGCCCTGGCCCTCACCCCTCCACTTGCACCCCCTTCAAGGCCCCCCTACCCGTAACTCTCCAACCCTCCAACCCTCCAACCCTTCCCCCAGGCAGGATGTAGCTACAGGCCCCTCCCGGCCTCTACAGCGAGAAGCCCTGAACTGAACATACCCTGGCCAAGCCACGCCAGCGGTGACGGTGGTCGACGGAATGCTCCAAGATTTGCCATGACCGTCCCATCTCCAGGTGCATCTGTAGCCAGACCTACATCGACTGCCATGGCGAAGGCTATGGCGATGGCCATATACACTGTGTAGACACTGATGGCCCCATACTACCTATTCCCCTACTACCCATACCATACTACCATCCTACCTATACGCATCCTGCCCCTACTACCCACTACGCACTGCCTATATCCATACTTCTACTTCTACCACCCTCCCATACCTGCCCCAAACAGGTAATCGTCTCTGAGAAAACAAACCGTCGCTTGTTGCTCCTTTTCTGCTCGTCTCTCGCTCGCTTCTGCTCCTCCACCTCCTCCTCCTCCTCCTCCTCCCCACCTCGACTCGTCAAACCACTCACATCGCATCCAGTGTCTATCTCATTTAAAGTCCACCCCACCTCCCGCACCGCACGGCTTTGGTTGTGCACCCCCTCTACAAAAGTACCTAGCCAATTCCAGTGGTCCAGCGCCCAGTACCCACTGAGTAAAAAGTCCGGGATCCAACCCAAGTCCAGTCCCACTCGCAGTTCCAGTCCCCAGAAAAAAAACAGCCACACATCTGCCGCCAACGTCAAGCGCTACTTTCCGTGGGTTCATGTTCCTCCCCTTCCTTTAACACCTCCACACCTCCCGCGTAACCACTTCACCCTCATTTGCCTCAACTCCTTTGACTCTTGTTCCAACAGTTCACCCTTTGCTCCTTACCTCCAGCTTGTCCGAGGCAGTCAAGTCAATCATACAATTATATTTCCCATCCCAGCAATCCTACGCTTTTCCAATTCCTGTTCGCCTGGTTGGTCGCCATCTCGACTTTCACTACCGAGGAGACTCGACTGGAATCACCAGCATCTGATCTTGCACTTTGGCATTTTCTCTTACCATAATAATAGCCTTTCTAATTTTGACCCTTCATCCGTTCTTTTCACATAATACCGAGGATCATCTATTCACCATTCACCAACGCGGTTTCGTTCCTCGGACGACCGGTCCTGACATCGATACTTGACTCTTGCAGCTACAACCGCACTCAGCTCCACCCAACTTATACCCCCGCCGATTCCCAATCGACTTTGTTGGAACTCGGAGCTTCGAGAGCGTGTGGCACTTTCAGATCCTCGACAGGTTCGATCCCTTCTTGAAATTGGTTCGACGATGCCGAATATGGGGTATCTCGATCCCTCCTACCACCAGTATCACGACCAGATGAATACCATGTCGCCATACGAAGCTCAAATGCACAACTATATGACCCAGCAAAATTCCTCCATGATGACGATGCCTCCAGCCAAAACTAATGAGACGAAACCCCGGCTAGGGAAGGACGAGGTGGATATTCTGGAGCGGGAGTTCAAAAAGAACCCCAAACCAACAACTCAGGTGAAGAGGGGATTCGCCGAGGATATGGGTGTTGATTTGGCACGCATCAATGTATGTTGGACCACCGTGACTAACCCGATCATCAGACTGACAAGAAACAGAACTGGTTCCAGAATCGACGAGCGAAGCGTAAGCAAGAGAAGAAGCAGGAAGCGTATGAGGCGGGACAGGCACAAGAGGCTCTGGGGTTCTCAGATAATGCCTCATCACCAGACTTTTTTCACTCAAACGGTTACTATAATGATATTCAACAACAACCGGCCTCATTTTCACTCTTGGCTGGCCACCCACCACCACCACCACCCGTCGCCTCATACAATCCACAATATGCTGATCCTTCCGGGCCTAGTATGGAGTCGCTTCATCGATCCATGGCTCAAGCCGCTTCCCACCACGACTTTCACAATAACAACTTCTTGGAACACAATGATTCAAGGTTGAACTTCGGTGATTCGTACCTTCACGATTCACCTCATGGTGATCGTGCACAGTTCCCAGCTCCTGACAACGTCGTCTCACATTTCGAAAACAATGAAAGTTACTCGTTTCCAACGACTTTTGCCAATGGCATGTATAGCAGCTCGCCTCAATCATTCCATGACGTCGAATCGTCTCCAGTCCAGACGACCAACCAAACTCCAACACCATATAGCTATTCAAATTCTTCTGGTTCCGACTCGACCGGCTCACAAACACTTTCCCATTTCCCTTCACAACTATTATCTCAGAGTCATGATGGACTTCCGGCTCTGACGACCGATTCCAGCGATACCCAAAGTCCCGAAGAAAGTAGCGAGTCTCACGTCTCACTTGATTTCAAGTATGATGTGACTGCATCTCAAGACCATGAAATGTCGCCTCCACCAGCTCCATCCATTCCCTTCAAAGCGTCAGCTCCAATGGACATAGCATCTCGTCGAAAAAAGGTGCACGTGAAGCCAGCAGCCTTGGCTGCGGAAACTCTCCGTAACCGACCATCGATGGGACCCAGAACCGTTTCTAATGCTGATGGATTCCGTCGGGGTGTGGATAGTCCAATGGGCTCACCAATGCGACGAATTGTATCAGCTGGTGGCAATAGAAGTAACACCATCTCTGGTCGAATATGCAAACCCGGTGTCGAGTCCGCTCAACGATCACCGATCAACCTGGGAGGCTTCTCTGATGCGGGAGCGTTCATGGAACACAACTTTCATAGCATTCGCAACCCACCTAGTCTGACAGCTCTCTCATCTCTCAACAGCAGTCTCGCACCACCAACTCCCATGTCTCCACGCGAGAGAGAGATGACACTGAGAAAGGAAAGCGCCCGATCAACAGCCTCTCCCCACGAGGGAAGCATGAACTTCGTCTTCAACAACAACCTTCCCAGCTGTTTCACCAGCCTCGACAGCGACCAGAACCTCGCCTCCCCACCAGAGACACCCCACGCCCACCTCATCCTCCAACAGCCCCCCACGGGTTGGCCCTCGGCTCTTGACTACCCGGACAAACAATGGTCCTACGACGTCTCCGACGAACCCCTCTACACGCCCGCTCACGACAACTTCCCCTTGGAGCTCCAAATGCCCCAACCCACCTACCTCTCCACCATGAGCCAGCCCGTGACCCCGGCCTTTGGCCACTTCAACCCGGCCCTCATCTTTGGCGCTGGCACCGAGTCGCCTCGCTTCAAGGAGAGTCCCCAGTACGCGCTTCCTACGCAGGGTGGTGCGGAATACACCTTCCCGGACGCAGCCCAGGGGTTTGGAATTGGCATGGGGATGGGGACGTTGACGAGTCCGTTGTCGAAGCAGAAGACTTTTCAGTTTAGTAATACTACAGCCGCGGATTTTTCGGAGAAGTGAGGTTTTGTGTGTGAGAGTAAGATAGTTGGAGTGTGTGTATGTGTGTTTAATGGGAATGGAAGGGGGTTCTTAAAAGGAAGGGGGAGGGGTCATTGCATTTTTCTTGGTTGGGAGGGAGGAATGGATGGTGTTTAATTGTTATTTTTATTTGGAAAAGATCTTTGGATTGGATTGGAGTTACTTGATGCACAGCACAGCACAGCACCGTGTGGGATTTTTTTGATGGGGGCGTTTTTTACATTATACTTTTGTTGTTGTTTACAAAAAGACTTGTTTTCTTTCTATTTTTATTTTTTATTTTTTTCATTTCCTTTTCTTTTAAGATACAGCAGACAGACAGATTCTTTTTTTTTTGGGAGTGGGAGGAGAAGGAGAAGGAGAAGGAGAAGAAAACGCTCTTGCTCTTCTATGGGCTGGCTATACCCGATGAGATTCTGGAGGAACCTTGTCAATATTTTTTATATTTTTTGGGGGGGGGGGGTAGTGTATGAGTAGTTTGGTGGTTGGTTGGTTGGTTAATTTATTAATTAATTGATATGTGTATGTATGTGTGTGTATGTATGTGTGTGTATGTATGTGTGTGTATGTATGTGTGTGTATGTATGTGTGTGTATGTATGTGTGTGTATGTATGTGTGTGTGTGGCTTTGGTGTGTTTATGTTTATGTTATTGTAATGTTCTTTTTCTGTCCCTTTTTTGGACTCATTGACTCATGTAGATAGATGGATGGAATGTGGATAGATACGTAACATCAAGAGTAGTCTAAAAGAGGTTTTTTGCTTCTGATTGGATGGATGGATGGTTAGTTGGTTGGTTGGATAGCTATCTAGTTGATAGATTGATAGTTGTGATGTTTGGTGTTCAGTGTATTGGTACAGTACTTGGTGTTGGACGTTGTCGTCACATTCAGTATCGACCACTAACTAGGTCCATGTCCATGTCCCTCTCCTAAGCGATTTTCGTGGCTTAAGAACTAATGCATCCAATGGATGGAGGTTTGGAATTTGACTTTGACTTTGAATGTGGCGTGGCTTTTCTTTCAGGTTAGGCGAGATGGGGATTCAGCTCCGTCCGTTTCTTTGTTTACTAATTGTATGATTTGTGATGGTGATTGTGAGGATGATTACTGATGGATAAGGGACTGGTACTGGTACTGGTACTGTACTATTGAGTGAACCTTACCTCTGATGTAGGAGGGGTTAGTTGGGTTTGGGTGCGGTGTATGTGTAGGTTTGTGGGCTGGCTAGTGGTAGGGTAGGTAGGTATGCTAGAAATGGGAATTTGGGGGGGTGATACTAGGTAGGTAGGAGAACGAGAGGTATTTGGAATTCTTGGAGGGGAGTGATTAGTGATTACTCTTTTTTTTTTTTCAATTCTTTTTTGAATGTTGTGTTGTGTTGTTTTTATTTCATTTTGAATTGATGTTATGGGGTCGTCATTTACATCCAGGTACATGTACATGTACAGTACCTACATAATCACGCTAGTCAACGTCAAGACCCCGCAATCTACCTACTGTAACGAGTTGAGCCGATTGTATGCGAATGGTGGGGGAAAAAGCTTGATAAGAGCTATCGTACTCAAAGCTCCCTCAACATCCAATTCAACCAACCTTCTTTCATACCACAACACCACATCTGCCGTCCACGAATTGACAATTATTCAAGTCAGGTACGCGATCCATTGCGTCGTTATTTGGGTCTCCCCTTTTTTTACTTGCTCGTTTGCGAATTTTTCCTTCGAAAAAATTGCTTGATACTTTGATGCTTTGATACCCCAGCCCGATATATACCACCAGTCTAGCACGCACGCGTTTCGCTTTGGTCTCCATGATGGCGACGGCTAAGAATTTAAGGGTTCTTTCTGAGACTTGTTTGTACAAACTCCCACGAAATCCTTCGATTGGGACGAGGAAGATGTCGACTCTTGCGAGCTTCAAGATTCCTAAGGTGGTGAATGAGGTGAATGTAAGTTGTTCTTCTGGTTGCATGTGGGGTTGTGGTGTGGATGATGGTGGGGGATTGCGGGGTAGATTGGAATGTGAATATGAATGTGAATGCTAATTTGAAGGGGATAGCATCATTATGCCAAGGGTTCTGCGCAGAGAGAGGGATTGAATAAGGCTTTGGAGGGATTGCAGAAGAAAGCTCCATTGGAGGTTCCCATTGTTGTTGGGGGGAAGGAGGTAAGTTTTGGAAATCTATGATGCCATTGCGTGGTGGTTTTGTAGAATTACAATTTGCTAACTAACGAATGATTAGATCAAAACCTCCAAGATTCTTACACAACAAAATCCTTCAAATCACTCTTCTACCATCGCCTCTTACTCTAATGCCTCTCCTTCCGATGTCTCTGCTGCTATTGATGCAGCACTGGCCGCAAAACCAGCATGGGAATCCCTCCCTTTCTCCGATCGAGCCGCCATCTTCCTCAAGGCTGCAGATTTGATTGCTGGAAAATACAGATATGAAATCATGGCCGCAACCATGTTGGGACAGGGAAAGAACGCATGGCAAGCTGAGATCGATTCCGCTGCTGAATTGGTAGATTTCCTCCGTTTCAACGTTCAGTACGCCGAGGAATTGTATGCTCAACAACCTGCTCATAACGCTCCCGGTGTCTGGAACAGAGTTGAGTATCGTCCTTTGGAGGGATTTGTTTATGCGGTTACGCCATTCAATTTCACTGCTATTGCGGGAAATTTACCGGGTGCTCCGGCCTTGATGGGTAATGTGGTTGTTTGGAAACCATCGGATTCTGCGGTTGCTTCTAATTGGTTGCTTTACAATATCCTTCTTGAAGCCGGTCTGCCCAAGAATGTCATCCAATTCGTTCCTGGAAATCCGGAAGAAGTTACAAAGGTCGTTCTGGCACACAAGAAACTCGCTGCTCTGCACTACACTGGAAGTACCGCTGTTTTCCGAAAGTTGTATGGAGGAATTGCTACTGGTGTTGCCGAGGGCAGGTATCTGGGATACCCACGAATCGTTGGCGAGACAGGAGGAAAGAACTTTCACTTAATCCACTCCTCGGCCGATATCGAAAATGCAGCTATTCAAACCGTTCGCGGTGCTTTCGAATACCAAGGTCAAAAATGTAGTGCCACATCCCGAGCATACATTCCCAAATCCGTATGGCCACAATTCAAAGAGAAACTCGTCGCCGAAACATCAGCTCTTAAAATTGGTGTCCCATCTGATCATCAAAACTTCATCGGTCCAGTCATCCATGCAGCATCCTTCAACAAACTCTCCCGCGTAATCGAAGACGCAAAGAATGACAAAGAACTCACTCTCATCGCTGGTGGAAAACACGACAACTCAAAGGGCTACTTCATCCACCCAACCATCTACCAAACCACCACCCCCTCTCATCCCCTCCTCTCCACCGAACTCTTCGGCCCCATCCTAACATGCTACGTCTACGACGACACCAGCGATCCCGTCGGCGCATTCACCAAAGCCTGTGAGCTCGTCGATTCAACCTCCGAGTACGGACTCACCGGCTCCATTTTCGCAGCTGATCGCGCGGCTATTCGCTACGCGGAGGATGCGTTGCGGAATTCGGCGGGCAACTTTTATATCAATTGTAAGAGTACGGGAGCGGTGGTGGGACAGCAGCCGTTTGGAGGCGCGAGAGCGAGTGGGACGAATGATAAGGCGGGGAGTATTAATTTGATGACGAGGTTTGTTAGTATGCGCAGTTTGAAGGAGGAGTTTGTTGTTACGCCCAAGGTTGAGTATCCTAGTAATGAGGTTTAAGGGGGGATTGCTTTTGGGGGGTGGAATTGGGACTGGGATGGAAGGGAGTCTGGATGGATGGGGATGGTGGGGTTAAATTGATATTGATGCGGGGTTTATTTTTTTCTTTCTTTGCTTTGGCTTTTACTGGGTGTGGAAGGAAGGGAGAATTCGTGCTTTGAGGGATAAGGGGGGTGGGGAGATGGGGGGATGGAATGTTCTTATGGGGATTCACAATTTGCCGGATGTGAAAGTACAAAAGTTGATTGATTCGTTGGTTGGTACATAGCGTGAATGAGATAAGAGTCTTCCTTCCATTCCCTGTTTTCTGCACTACCGTACCGGTATTTTTCAATCCCTTTCCATATTAATATTGGTCTCCTATACTGGTTGGTGGACTACTAATACTCTTTGGTGCTTTGGTGCCTGGGCAGTATTCTGTATTCAAAGGGCTTGGAATTTGTTTTTGTGGATGGGGTAGAGTGCTGCTGGAGAGAGTGAGTGAGTGATGGAGGTATTTGGTATATATGGATGGGAAGGGGGGTAGGTGTGTATAAGCTTGGGTTTTGTGGAGTGGAGTGGAGTGAAGGGGAGGGGATTGGGGGTTAGGGGTTTGAGTTGTTTTTTAAGTGTGTTTGAGTGGAGGAAGTTGTGGAGTTATTTTGTTGATTTTGAGGTTTATATGGGGTGTTTTTTTTTTGAGGGATGGATGGATGGATGGATGGATGGGTGATGGGTAAGATTACTGGATAGTGTACTGTGTAGATGGGGATTGGAGGTTTGTGGGTTGTTGGGGAGGGGAAGAGAAGAGAAGGGAAGAGAAGGTTATTGGGGATCTGATTTTATGATTTTATACTTTTTATGATTTTTCTTTTTTGATGAGAGAGGGAGGGGAGAGGGGGGTAGGCGGGAGTTAGAAGGAGGAAGTTGGGAGGTTGGTGGTGGAGGTAGGTGTGTGGGATTGAGATATTCTTTGTTTTTTGTTTTTTGTTTTGGGGAATTTAGATATGTAGAGCGTAGGTACATATAGATACTGTAAAGTACCTTTCTGATTCAAGTAAGCTTACCTACGGGTGTACAGTACAGTACCTTTCGGACTACGTAGGCGTACTAGGGCGTGTAGTATAGTCAAGAGAGGAAGGAATGGTAATAAGAGTTTGTTTTTAGATATCTGACTATAGTATTTCGACATCTAGAATCTATTCCATACCAGGCCCCTTATTCTAGCCGTGGTATGATCGCTATTATAGTCTAGATACCAGTAAGAAAGAAAGGTTTAGAAATTAGAAGGAAAAGCAGGATTCAGGAATTAGTAAGTAGCAAGTAATTATTAGCGTAATACATGCCTTGCTTAGCTTCTTTTGAAAGGTGTATTTAGGGCTAACTAATCAAGCGAGGGCATGTATAACTGAAATACCTCACTACTTTTCTCCCTCTTTCTCTCTTGATAATATGCCAAGGCACGGCCTTGTCCCTATGCGATAGTGAGGATACGATGGTAAGGATACGGCGAAAGTGAGGGGATATGTAGTAAAGGTGGCGAGCTCACGCGTCTGATCTGAAATGAGGTGGGGGTCTGGGGATACAAGTATAATAGTGATAGTAGTAGTAGATAAGATATAACGTTTGCGATTTACAATTATCTCGTTATTGATCAAAATATATGGATGGGATGCCGTACGTACATAGAGATACATTCCCTTAATCCCGAATTCCAATCTTAATCGCTGAATGCAATCTACACACCCCGTCACGCCCATCAAAAAAAGCACAATTCATTTTCACAACAAGAAAAGTTCAAAACAAAACTATCACCGTACTCTCCACAACCATTTTCTTATTAACATCCACTAACCCATTTAAAAACAACGCTTAACACCCAACCCTCCAAAACCCAAAGCAAACTCTTTCACAAAGTCTACATAACTTACGACCCACTAGTCCTCTATCTTTTATGAAGCTTACAACCTTAATATCAAGACTACCTTCTACACCTACGAGAACTTACTAACGCTACACATTTCCCGCTTGCCTTTCTTTACAATATCTATACTGTACCTAGCTATAATAGGTAAGCGAAACCGGAAGTTACAAGGCTATTCCGGAGTGCAGAATGAAACCAAAGTCTTTGAGTAGGGAGTATTGACCCGGAACCGGGGTTACTCAGCTATGAGTAAATAACCTTAAAACTCGTGACTTCAAGGTGGGAGTAGCGTTTGAAAGCAGTAGAGTAGAGTAGAGTAGTACTCACATCTTACTTTAGTATTTGAGTGATTTGTTAGATACCTACTCTAGTAGAAATAAACCAAGGAAAGCTAAAATTCAAGTAGTTCCTTCTCGCCAAAGATTATAGAGAAAAGGAAGGTACAAAATCAACCTCTTTTCCCAGCCCTGAACAAAGTCTCGCTTAATTCACCCCCTTCTATGGAGAAAAGTATTCCCAATGTATGAAAAAAGAACGAGAATCCGCTGTCGGAAAATATCTCAATGAGTTTTCATAAAAGGCTGACTACAAGATCAATGGATATCGTCCATGCCAATTTCTTCGTCTCCATCCTATACCATTTCCCCGGTTCTCCGCCCAGACTCAAATACTGGGTTACCAAAAGAAGACTCCAAAACACCATGCAAATGATGATAAACCACAAATGCAACAAATTAATCATACAACCGCAGGTCCGGAATCCCTCCTCCACCCCTTCGATCTCATGTTCTCCTCAATTGCCCTCCAAACCCCTTCCACAATCTCCCGATCCCTCCACCGACTCGCCGCTCCTGCCCCTTGACTCCATTTCTCAACCTGCGCACTCAAAACTCCCCGTCCCCAGCCCTTAATCGTGACAGGTAACTGGTCGCCTCTCCATCCAAGATACACACCAAGCGTATGTCTGAACAGCTCCGTGGGTTCCTGCCATTTATACGATTTGAATTGCCATTGCTGGCCGGTCGTGAAGACAGCCACAACACGCGCCCAGTACTCGGGCTTGAACTGCTCCGGAGTGTCGACGATGATGAATCTAATGGCCTTATTAGGGTCGATGGAAGGCATGTGGCGCATTATATGGAGGAGAGTGGCGGATGAGCTGGATGTTGAATTTGAGGACTCTGGTGGTACGTAGACACCACCCTCGAGGAAGGACTTGATGTTTGACATACGGAGTAATGAAGATGCTGAAGGTGAAAGGAGGATGATGGGGTCGGGCCGTTTCATGGGGACCTTTGGATGAGTTGCCAAAGTTGGGTTTTTGGCTAACGCTTGAGCTGCTTTTCTGGCGTTAAAAGGTACAGCTAGTTTGCGGACGTGGGAGAAATCCTGAGAGAAATTGAGTTAGTATTATATTCCTAACGAGGAAAAATTGTCAACTTACAGTTGGCTTTATCCCCCGCAGCACACTATTCCGATCGCCCATCCGTCTCTCCCCATTATAAATCTCCGCCAATCTTGGATCAATACTCTTTCCTTGCCTTCCAGCAGCACCACTAGTAACAGGAGCAATTCCACCCGCAGCTCCAGAAGCGACCTGGGCAGAAGCCGCTGCCGCAGCAGAATCCGATGGTAAAGATTTGATGTATTCACTTTCCTCCGTAGCACCCTCCAAATATGTAGTCAAATCAATTCGTTCCACATATCCCAAATTCTGTACCTGTCCACCCGTAACTCCATTAGCTGCCAGTTCCGCATTTAGAGCTTGCACCGCGGCATTGTATTCTGGAGGGGTTGTATCTTTCTTCAGCCATGCGAAATAGATACTTCGAAGATCGACGGGTTTATTTTTGAAGATGAAGCGCGTGGGTGTTGTGAGAGGTAGAGAGAGTTGGCTCGGAGATGTGAAATGCAAAAATGATGCTTTTGCTAAGCTCAAGTCTACAGACGAGGCTGATGTCGCATCTGCAGTTGTGGTTGGTAGAATTGCGCTTTCGGACGCGATCGATTGACGAAGCAGGAGAAGGGGATCTTGTTCGGAGGAGGCCATTATGGATGGTCAATGCGATACGACGTGGTGTTAAGTTGTTGAGTTGTTGAGTTGGAGACTTGAAAGTCAAAGGGCTTTATGGGAATAGCTGCGAGGCTCTTTCCAGGTGTCGCGCCCCATGCCAGGGTCTCGCACGTGATACCGTACTTGGCGCTTACCAAATTGGGGTGAAGTGGGTCTGTATGTTTTTGTCGCTTAGTCGTGGCGAACATACATTAATTGAAAACTCATCCACTCAAATTGCTAAAAGAATTATAACCTTACCATCAAGAGCTAGGCCAACAAGTTTCACTTCACTTCTCATTGAGTTGTCAGCCAGTTCATCAATATAAAAGTGAAGAACAGGAGTCAAGAGTCAACATTCTTGTTCTAGGAGTCGAGGACCAAGTCTCCTATTCGCACATCTTCACACCAACCAAGACAAACCAATCAAGCGATTCTAATTCACATTTCACTTCTAACCTCCCTAATCGCACGCCCATGATAAACACAAATCCCCGTCCCACCACTTTTATGCTTAGGATTTTTAGGGCACAAAGGACTGCTGGGAAGATGTTCTGGTATCTCAAGTTCAAACTTTCCCGTGGCGAACTCCCCATAGCCGGGCCCTTCCACCTTTCTCTTATGTCTTAGACCATTACTACGTTTGATTCCAGTGAATGGTAGACGAGATCCGGGTGTTGAGATGGGTGACCCAGAAGTGTTTGTTGGCACTTGCTGTTCGGGGCCATCGATGGATGGACTGAGACGTGGACTAAAGTTCGGGCTGAGAGTGTTATTGTCGTAGAAGAACCCTCGAGGTGGGGGAATTGTGGGAGGTGTCCCAGGAGTCATGGGAGGTGTTTTGATACGTGTCGCTTCCTGGGGTGATACAGGTTAGTCAGTCATGAGCTAATTGCCAGCTGATTTAGGCCCCAAAACTTTTAACGTAAGATACGTACTGAAGGTAAGAATGTGTCTTTTTTTGGGTTCAAGGGGTCAACTAAAGATCCAGTCAGCAACTTAAGCCCAACATTATTTCATTGATCATTTCATGAGGAAAAGTTTCTTACACTGCAACAAGGACTTCGTTGTCGACCTATCAGAAGCCGAAGCAGGACTGGCTGCCGGAGATTTCCCCATCAATATCTTGTGTACAGAACTCGACACCGACCACATAGATTCATTGGATTGTCTACGATGCCAAGGGGCAAGACCACGACGTCGTCTGGTTTCCGGTGAGGCGGGAGTTCGACTAGTAAATGTTCTGCGCGGTTGGGTGTGGATTTGTTGTAATTCAAGAAGTTCTTTCCTGAGTTTCTCCAACTGCGTTGAAGTGCCCTCGAGCAACATTGTTGTCCGGGATCTAGGACATTTGGAAGAAATCTTTTCGGATTCCGCGGAATCAGAGGGCTTTCCAAGTCAGCGAAGCTAACAGAAGGAAGGCATTTCAAATATCAATCTTACAGTCTGCTTTCTGCGAAGAATCTTTGACTCGATAGTTCTCTTGGTCTTGTCATATATCCCCTCCTTATCCGCAGACGATAGCCGACTTTTCTTCCCAGATTTTACTATCGTCGCAGTCAAGCTTTTCCTGGACATAGTACTCTCTCTCCTCGAGTTCGCCGTCACGCTTCCAATCTTGATTTGAGGAATCAAAGTGGGAGAAATCTCCTCTGACTGGTCATCCTTTCTGTTGAACCACTTCTGAAATGAAGTCTGCTTCTCAGAGGTCGAAAACAACTCCTTTCTCTCTCGTTCAGCCCAGTAACCTTCGGGAAACCAAACCCATTCCATGCCCTCCTTGGCCGGTCTTGGTGGATCGGTAAAATTCGACAACGATGGCGACGGCCCACAAGGTTTTCTGATAGTATCCGAAGAATCGTTGTGTACCTTCTCATTCCAATCTGAGATGTCCCCCCGCCTCCTTTTGCCCAAACCAGGCTTCTCCCGCCCGTCTTCTGGTTTTTCTCTCTCTATTTCCGTCTCATTTCCATTTCCATCCCATTCCTGAAAAGAACTTCCATTGTACGCAGCCCGCCTGTGCAAAGTTCTTGGTCTGGGAAGTCCAAAAGGCGAAACCTCGCTCTCACTGGTATTCGTTCCGGTACCCTGACTAGTCGGTGTCTGTTTGGAGAAGAAATAGGCGAGGTCATCCGAGTCAATATATCCGGAGCGATTTAGAGCTCTGGGGCCTTCAGGCTTTGAAGGTGTTCCTTTGGATGGTGTTTGGACTTGGGACGAGGTACTTTTCATATTCGCGATGATATCCGTCTTGGCCGGGTTTGGTCCTCCAGAATGAGAACATGAAGATGGATTTGTATATATAGTAGGATGAGATCTGTTTTCATAGGGCTTAATAAGAATTGTTCATGTGGCAGTATGATACTGCTGGTTTTAGGAGTGGTGAAGAGTTAAGACTGTGCTTGGAGTAGCTAGATGTAGTGTGGCACTTGTATAGAAGGAAGGAACGGACCTACGAATGTTGTCATTATCCCAAGCTTCACGCATACCTGAATTGAGTTTCTATTTTTGTGGTCCACAAGTATTTTGTATCAGCGAAGCAGGTACGGAGGAGCACTGAACAAGCTCTTACCTCTATCGTGCTTTCCATGCTCAGTATCGGTGAGTACCCTTTTTCTCTAACAAATATTTCCAGGTGGACCCAGTACAGATGTGCCACCGATTGCTCGCAGTGAGTCTCTAGCTAAGACTTTCTAGAGGTTCCAAAAATTCTCGAAGAACAGAGCTGAAGCATCCGTCAACTCAAAAGATTGTGGAACTACCTTCTCAGCATTAAGACCAATAACATCTTTTCCCCAACACATCAAATGAATACCGCGATCAAAGGTTACCAAGAAATCAAGGTAACACTCCAACATAGTGCATACCACATATACCAGAATGGCACCCCCATGGAAACTTTAAGAAGAAGTTGTTGCGACCCATCACCCATCTTGCCCTCGAGCCCCCAATCTGAGTATTGCAAACTTACAAACACCACCAAACAAAAGGAGCAGATCCCAGATATCTCAAAATCCCTCCATGTTTCTGCCACATTTGCGAGCAGCTCCTTCGTCACAAGTGTACTTGTACCCAAGCATGTAAAAGTTTGAGTAGCATGCTTGGACCCGAATTTCACTCGCTTCTCCCATCAACTCTTGAAACCTAGATCAAGTGGAACACCTAGCGAGAATGAGGATTGAGACTTGAAAAACTGGAAGAATTTGATATATCTGGACTTTTTGTGTTGTAAAAGGGGGCGGTATGTATAAACAATGATATATGGTTAAAAGAGGGGAACTTTTTGAAGTGTTTTGGGAACTTGAAAACATACAGAATTGCTAGAAGTATCGAGTAGTTTTCCTAAGAAGTGGAAAAAGGCTTGAACTTCCAAGAAAAGGAGACTGAGGAAAATATAAACGAGAGAATGGTACTGTTAAAGGACAATACTTTTTGTCTTGGTAAGAATTGCAACTATTAAAATCCGACCTTCTGATTGTTGCCAGCGGAAATTCTGGCTGCGAGAAGTGAGGATATACTTTGACCAAAGGGCCATCAACAACATTGTACGACTCGATCAAATTCCCGGCGAAATCGGATTCGCAGGAAAACTGACGGCACTTGCCAATCATACCTAGACATCATTAAAAAGAAACCAAGAAAATAGTCCTACGTACCTAATTACCAACATATAAAATGAGTACAATTTACTTGACACCACTCCACGACAACACACATATATCACACTGTATTTAACCACTCCCCCAATGCCAATACACTCACCAACAGCCTCCCAAAAACAATGGCAACACCACCCCTAACAATCCGCAATCTCACATCCACGCCCCTCGAACTAGTCCTCCTCGAACGCTTTGCACCCGTCAGCGAATCCATCACGACCTTCACAAAACTCACGCGAACTCTCAGCGGCCTCACCAACTTCTCCACACCCGCAACCCCAACATCCGTTCAACTCGCCCAGAAATCCACAAGCTTCACAAACACCACACTCTCGCTCCCCATCGCGCCCTTCACAACACAAGTGACCGATATCGATACGCCCCCTGACGAGACGTTGCGGTTAACCTTCCTCGCGTCCGGGCAAAGATACAGACTTACCCTCCCAGCACCCACCTCCCGCTCCACAACACTAGTCCCCCTCTCGCCGTCGCCAGCGCACGAGTTCACGAGTGTTTATTTAACAGCTTATTCACATTTATCGATATACTCTTCTGCGAACCTGCAATCATGGATGTCACACCTCCCCTCCGCGCTTCCCCTCTCCGCGCTCAGTATTCCGGGTACACACAACTCCCCGACATACCGTAAAGCGCTACCCTCCGTCCGCTGCCAAAGCGTCAGCGTGAAAACACAACTAGAAAATGGGATTAGATTCCTAGACATACGGGTGCAGCCCGAGAACGCATATGATGCCAGTAAAGAGGGGTTGGTGTTGGTACATAGTGCCTTTCCCGTTGCGTTGACCGGGACAAAGTATTTTCGCCAACTAGTCGATACAGTCCTCTCCTTTTTGGAAGAGAACCCAACCGAGACGGTGATTATGTCGGTCAAAAGAGAGGGCATTGGACGGGCTACAGACCAGCACTTATCACTTATACTAAAAGAGCACTACGCGCACGATACCACAAGATGGTTTACAGAGAACCGTATCCCAACACTAGGAGAGGCGCGAAGCAAGATTATATTATTGAGACGGTTTGCAATAGATGACAGTCTCAAAGCAGAGAACGACGGCAGAGGATGGGCAGTAGATGCAGAAAGCTGGCCTGACAACACCGCCGACGGCCTCTGCAGCTCGGGCGAAATCCGCGTTCAGGATTTCTATGAGGTCGCAGTGCATACCAACATCACGAAGAAAATCGGATTTTGCGAAGACCATTTAGGTCGAGCGGGCCGAGTCATCTATCCCCAGCATCCCCAGTCACAGGCAGATAACGAGAATGAGACGGGCCGTGAGAAGGGGAAAGAGGTTCCTGATCCTATATTTATGAATTTCCTCAGTGCGTCTAATTTCTGGCGTGCAAATTGCTGGCCTGAAAGGGTGGCGGAGAAGGTTAATCCTTCGATTTTGGAGTTTTTATGTAGAAGACATAATGAGGCTGCGATTCATGCCGAGGGGGAGAAGAGGGAGGTGGGGGATGGGAGTACGGGGGTTGTGGTGTGTGATTGGGTTGGTCTTAATGGGGACTGGGATTTGGTAAGGTGTGTTGTTGGGATGAATGCTAGACTTGAGATAAGATGATATCTCTCTCTCTTTCTCTTTAAGTATATATAGTATATAGACAAAGCGAGACTGATTCTTGGCATATACTTTACTCCCGGGTATACTCTACATAGATCTACAATTAGAACACAAAAGTGTTTTCTAACTACCTTTTTTTCCCTTAAGATTCTTTTGAAGCTCCCCCAGAACCACCCTTCGCCTCATCCTCCAACATCGTCCTCCGCCCTTCAACTGTAAAATACAAACTTTTCGCAGACCCCTCCAACGTACTCGTTAGACCAGCCCCAAGACTCTGTAACATGTTCACCAACTGGCCTCTCAATCCATCTACACCACCCTCAATACTACCAACCCACTTCGTCCCCTCTATATCGAAAACCTGTCCCTCTACCCGTGCACCCAATAGTAGCAATTTCTGCAGTCCAGTTTGGACTGGTAGGTCGTGATACCCCGGATTTGCCTTCCTCGAAGGAGCTGGAAATTGCCCTGGGATAGGGGAGAGGATTGAGAGAGCGGCTTTTAGATGCTGCGGTGAGACGGTGGGGAAGGTTAGGACGGCTAGTGGTCCAACGAGGAGGGGCATTAGAGCGTGGGTTTTTTTCATTGTAGCTTGGTGAGCTGCTTCTGATAATGTATGGGTGAGCTCTGGGACTGTAGCAGATGACGGACTCGCTGGGTCCGTAGGATCAGAGGGAGATTTATTCGTCTCTGGTTTATAGAATTCCACAATCTTTAACGCTGAAGTGAAGATTCCTGTCTGAATGATTTGTATTTTCACCCCCTCGCCCACGTTTCCTTCGACGTGTCCAGCTTTAGCCCGTGTCTCGTCGACTTTTCTCAGGGCTTTATTCAGTTCTCGTCGTATCCCCGTCCATTCTACACTCTTTAAGTTGTTGTGTTGAAAGACGAGCATGAGGGGAGTGGAGCGCAGGAGAGAAGCATATTGACGCAGCAGCTGGGATTTCCGGAACTCTGGGGGCTTGTAGGAGGGAGGCTGGGTCTTGGGGAATTTGGCGGTGGGTGGTGCCGTGCGGTTTAGTTGTGCGTAGGAGACTTGGGGTCCGGCTACAATTGTTGCGTATTGGCGGAGGCGGAGAGATGAGGATCTTCTGCAGCGCAAGATTGAGGTTATTGCCTTTGAAGGCGGGGATATTCGGGGTGGCATTCTGGAGGAGAGTATTAGGTTCCTTCAACTGGGAATTTGATGAGGGATTGCTTACTTTGTGTGGTTTGTGAGGTAGTTTTGATATCAATTTCTAGGCACTCGAGTACAAGTTGAGGCAGCTCAAGAAGTTCCCCAGTGCCAAAGCGGACCCACATTTATTTGTGGCCTCGTAAATAAGGTAGAGGGATAGATACACTCGATACATTCCAAAGCCATTATCCCACCCAAATTGTGACTCAGCTTGACATGTCGGTATCACATACCTCAAAACCTTCTTAAGTGGAAAGTTTTCCATTGACAGTCATCAATCGGTCTCGGATTATCATGACGTCTCAGGTGGAGCCCAAAGCTCAGGCTCCTCTGATATCCATTACCCCTCTCCTCAAAAGACTCTGGCCCTCGCCAGGCGAAAACAATGTCACGGCGGAAGAGATTGCCGCGGCAATAGCACTCATTTTCACAGATCAATTGTCTCCCGTGCAAACGGGGGCTTTGCTCACATGTTTACATTTCACGGGATGGGATCGGAGAGCGGATGTCATCGCCAAATGCGCCGAAGTCATGAGAAATGCGGCGTCATTGGTTGATAAAGATATCCTAGCTGAAGTCGTCAAAAGGAGAGGAAGACCTGAGGGTCAATATAAAGGTGGTCTGGTGAGTTTGTTGAATTGGAATTTGTGTTTCTTCAATTGCTGATAATACCATAGTGTGATATCGTTGGAACAGGGGGTGACTCTCATCATACCTTCAATATCTCTACCACCTCTTCTATTCTGGGTTCTTCCCTTCTCTTTCTCAGCAAACATGGAAACAAAGCTTCAACTTCAAAATCTGGCTCAGCTGATTTACTTCATGCTGTGCAACCAAAACCCCCTGTGCTTGGTGCTGTCACGCCCAGCACCATCGCTCAAGTCTACGAGAAGACCAATTATGCCTTTCTCTTCGCTCCCGTCTTTCATCCAGGAATGAGATATGTGGCACCCATTCGAAAAGATTTAGGTTGGAGAACTATTTTTAACCTCCTCGGACCCCTTGCCAATCCCGTCGAGACCAGCATAGAAGCCCGTCTTTTAGGAGTGGCACGAAGAGACATCGGACCAGTATTCGCAGATGCCCTCAAAATGAGCGGTTCCAGAAAAGCCATGATCGTCTGCGGCGAAGAAGACTTAGACGAAATCAGTTGCGCAGGGAAAACCTACTGCTGGAGACTAGTCGATCGCTCAACACATTCTGATCCCTCTCCTGATGACATCGACATCGAAACCTTCACCATTTCCCCTTCAGACTTCGGATTACCCGCTCACCCCTTGGAAGACGTATCTCCAGGCAAGGAACCAGATGAAAATGCCCGAATTCTAACGAGACTTCTGCAGAATCAGTTATCGAAGGATGACCCTATTCTTCACTTTGTGCTTATGAATACGGCTGCTTTGTTTGTGGTTTCGGGCATTTGTGAGGCGGATAGTAGTGATATGGGACTTGGTGATGATGGAAAAGTTATCACGGAGAGGGGTCCTGGAGGTGGAAGGTGGAAAGAGGGTGTTAGGAGGGCAAGGTGGGCTGTGGAAAGTGGGGAGGCTTGGAGGCAATGGGGGCAGTTTGTAGAGATCAGTAATAGCCTGGCGGTTCATAGTTGAGATATTGACTATTGCTCCTCCCAGACTCTCTCAAACTCATTGATCGGAATTTAAAGAAATTCAAACCTGAATTTAGTCATTTCCCACCACATCGTTTGAACAACAAAAGTGACCTATGGTTTTTTATATTGAGGTATGAAAGTAAACAAGTTTCTCCGCTGACTGTCGAGCCACTTTACTTGCATTACCGTAGAGTAGTATTCTTACTATCAAGATAATGACCAACCATAATAACAAAATCTTACTGGTTACCAAAGCCCATATCAACGTCATCAACCTGGATGGAAATAGGTAAACAAAATGCCACATCAAGCTTGCAATCCCACCAATCAAGCATTATTCTCGGCAACCAGGGCCGAGAGTGGTGGGGGATCTCAAGGGGAGGTCTCCCATCGGGTTTTGACGGTCCGGAGTCGGACAACCCGTGATCATTCAGTACTACCAGTATCTCCCCTCTCCCAATGAGAATGGTGATTGGAAAACGCATAACACTGAGGACAAGCTCTCCAATAAACTTCTGTGGTTCTAGGTTTGCTGCAGACAATTACGGCCCGGCCGCAGTTGGCGCCTGGTGAACCGCATTTTACCGCTCTGCGTGGAAAATATTTATAACGGGTCGAGGGGTAGCGGGGGAGCTCTATCTACCAAACAACTACGATTAAAATTCTTTACGACGAAGGAAGGGATATAGACAGCATTGCTTTTGTTGTCTTTTTGAGATCAGAGAGACATTGAGATTCACTTGTATGTTCTGATAGGCTTCGGGTTTCGTCATTTGTTCTTTTTTTTGGTTTGGTTGATCAATGGCTTATCGATGATCCCTCTTCCAGAACGAACCCCCAAATTTATTTAGGATATCAACAACACCACTTCCTCATACTTTCTTACCACCGCAACAATGTCTAAACCACAAGTTCTTCTCCTCGGAGAGATTGACCAGTAAGTCTCACCATCCTTCTCCTTTCTCATTCCTCAATATCAAAACATCAAGCCCGCCATCCGTTACCCCGCCATTGTCTTTGTCTTGAACAGTACGAGTACTAACAACGCAAAGCGCCCACAAAGACTGGTCCTCCCTCGCCGAGATCGCTGATGTACTCGAGCCCAAAGCGCGATCAAGAGATGAGTTCATCAAGGAGTGCCAAACGGGGGTCTTTGACGGCGTCGTTGCTTCGTATCGAACGTTCCAGAGTGTGGCTATTACGGGACTGATTGATGAGGAGTTGGTTGCTGTTCTGCCTAAGAGTTTGAAGTTTATTGCTCATAACGGTATGGAGTTTTCACGAATTGAATCTCGAGAGGGGGATAGAGAGTCTGGGTTGGGATGGAAAGGATTGAATGGTGGGGTTTCAGTGGAATATATGCTGACAAGGGAATAGGTGCTGGATATGATCAAATCGATGTCCAAGCCTGCACGAAGCGCGACATTCGAGTTTCTAACGTACCAACTGCCGTTGACGATGCGACAGCCGATACGAATATGTTCTTGATTCTTGGAGCACTTCGCGGATACAACTCTTGTGCGCCCTCCCTCTCCCCTTTTCCTTACCCTTTCTAATATAACCCAGCACTGTTCGCCCTCCGAAAAGGCCACTGGAAAGGCTCTCCACCCCCACCTCTGGGCCATGACCCCCAAGGAAAAGTTATTGGAATCCTAGGCATGGGAGGTATCGGCCGAAACCTGATGAAGAAAGCTAGCGCCTTTGGCATGACTGCGCAGTATCACAACCGCACGAAGTTGAGCGATGAACTCAGTGGTGGGGCGAAGTATGTTAGCTTTGATGAGCTGCTTGCCACCAGTGATGTTTTATCGCTTAACTTGCCATTAAATGTTGGTTTCCCTTTTCTTCCCCCTAACCAAATTTACATCCAAATTCCACCAAAGAAAAAGTCAGCGATACTAACAAAATGGACAGAAACAAACCCGCCACATAATCTCCACCCCCGAATTCGCCAAGATGAAGAAAGGCGTTATAATCGTCAACACCGCCCGAGGAGCCGTCATGGACGAAGCCGCGCTCGTAAAGGCACTGGATGACGGTATTGTTGGGTCCGCTGGACTAGACGTCTTCGAGGAAGAGCCAAAGGTTCACCAGGGTCTGATTGACAACCCTAGTGTTATCCTCCTACCACATATGGGAACCTGGACGGTCGAGACACAGACCAAGATGGAGGTTTGGTGTATCGATAATGTGAAGAGTGCCCTAAAGACGGGGAAGTTGATGAGTCCTGTAGGGGAGCAGAAGAACATGTAAGTGGCCTGGAAGAGGGGTTAGGGCCGAATGGTTTGGGGAGGGGTTGGATGGATAGATACAGTGACAGACCCAGTGGTAGGTTAGAAAATACTTCGCCGGGTACCTAGTGTATCCTGGCAGGAAAGAAACAAAAAAGATATACATACATACTATCAAGACTTCCTAAGTGATGTCGGCTAAAAGGTCGATTCCTACGACCGTAAGATAGGATACGAGGTTAAGCCTTATTAGCGTGTAGCCGATATAAAATCTAACTTTCTACCCTTGCTTCAACTATTATATTAATACGTCCCTAGAGCATATAAAGAGTCGAGAAATACACTTGAAATATATTAATATTTACTCCTATAGTATCGTACGATAATGAAGGAAGAAGAGAAGCGAAAGTTATAGGTTATAAGAGAAGCGCTTTTGGCGGAAATAGATGGATAGGGAAAGTAATAATAACAAGTGAAATCGAAAATCGGGAATAATAAGATTTTTAGATATAGAATAGGGTTTCTATGAAAGAATCAACCTTTGGTAAGCGGGTAGTTTAAAAACCTCATCGTACTGGTACTCCATAGTAATAAGCGAGTTCAAAAATACCGTGTAATTGTACATTATACTGCAACCTTTCCTACTATCAAATTTGTGTAGATATTAGGAATATGGAATATACATGTGAGTGAAAGAAAATTCTGGACAAAACTGTTCTAAATCAGATCCAAATCCACTCTCTAGTACCCCAAGCCATTTATCCTCTATCTGACCCACCAAACCAGTTGATTCCTCTACCCAACCTAAACCGTCTAGCCATACTATCCCTCCATCTCCATATCCCTCCATCCTTGGCCCCATCCTCTCCTACAGATCATGTCTCGCCCTCTTACTCGCTTTCCTAATTCTCTCGCCATAAAAGTATAGTACAAACGGGATGGGGATAAACGCTATACTCAAAAAGCCGAGCAAACTACTCGCCCACGCGGTGCCGAGCCGGCGATACATGGCGTTCGCAAACAACGGGAAGCCAGCGCCAAAACTGCTACGCAGAAAATCGTTGCCAGCAAAGACGCTCGCCGCGTAATCCGGGTATGCGTCGCCCAGATAGTTGAGCACGCTGTTGAAAAGCAGGAAGGCGCCGGTACTAAAGAAGCTCGAGCCGATGATGGGCACAATCCAGTGGATTTGTGGTTGTGAGGTCCTGGAGTGGTGGTTGGTGTATTAGTTTTGGTTCTAACGATAGGGTTGGTGGGGGAGGGGGGTTGGAATAGCTGTTCTTACCAACCGAACCAGAAGAGACAGATAGGGATGCAGAATGCGCCCACAAAGGCCGGCGGGAGTCGCTTCTCGGGCTTCAGCTCGCCATTCTCATTGAACTGAGGCTCTTGAACTCGATGCAGATAGAGGAAGAATGGAGGAATCACTACGAGAGCTCCAATGAATATGCCTAAGAAGGAGAGTCCCTGTGGCATATAAGTACGTATCTCTCTCATCGACATGAAAAAGAACCTACCTCTTCCCCAAGATTAAACTCATAGACCTCAATAAACACAATAGCAAAACTTTCAAACCAGATATACAGCAACCCATATATGAGCGCAATATACAGATTTAGCAGGAACAGGATTGGTTCTGTGAACGTGAGACTGAACGGACGGATGAGCACCATCAGGGCAATGTCTTTGCCTGTCATCTGCTCGCTTTGGATTTCCGGCTCACATTTGAGATCGTTGCGCCCCGTGAGCTTTCGCAGACGTCGTGAGCGGCGATAGAGGATGTTAGCTGACGAGGTCTCGGGGAGGAAAAAGATTAATATAATGAGACAAAAACCAGAGAGCCAGAGGAGTTCCCAAAGAGTCCCTATGGTGTGTTAGAGCTGTGTTTTGTGAGAGATAGTAGTTGGGAGTTGGGTGTAGGGAGAGAAGCGAGAAAGGGATGCGGGATTCGGTTAAGGGTATGGAGAAGTGGGAGACAGGTAGCTCAAAAGAAGCAGGACCCAGGCTGACTGGTTCTACCAGATATCCCCACAAAAAACCCCTAATAAATGTATAGTAGGCATACTCATGAACAGGGCCCCTTCCTCCACCCCAAAAAAGACTTTATCACTTACATTGCCACCCTCTATGTTGCGCGGCAAACCCCCCAACCAGCGGCCCCAAAACCGGACCTGACACAGCCGCCATCCCCCAGATCGCAATAGCATAAGCGCGTTTTGAGGGCCGATAGATATCTCCCAGGGACGCGCCACCCGTCGCCAGGACAGGCGATCCAAAGAAGCCAGTAAGAAAGCGGAAGGCCAGGAGCATACCAAAGTTCTTCGCGTATATAACACCGAATTGGAAGAACACAAAGACGACCAGAGTCCCTATGTAGACTGGGTTGCGACCAACCTGGGGTATCTCGCTAGCAGGTGCCCAAACCTGGGATTGAGAAGGGTAATTAGTTTGCGCATATGAACAGGTGAAGTTTAAAAGCTACCAAGGATTTTGGGATGCGGATTTTCGAAAAAATCCCCGATATTGTTAAAGGAAGGAGTAAATAGGAAGACCTACCATTGGCCCTAACCCGTACCCAGCAACGAACAGACACAAGCCCAGCGTCGCCGCGACCTGACTAACCCCAAATTGTTCCATAACTCCTACCGTACCAGCCGAATAAATAGATGACCCAATATAGACCGAGGTCGTAAGAAAACAAATCAAAAAGGTGACGAAAACTTTCTTAGGTGTAGACCAGTTCAACGGATGCTAATTCGTATATACTTCTTAGCAACGGCAAAACAAACCGCGGAACTGGGTGGGTAAGTAGCTCACTTCTGGATCATGTTCGCCATACCAAGTGACGACTGTCACATCCCTCCCTTTTTCGGGATCCACAGCCACACCACTTGCTGCGTTTCGTTGCTGTTCGTTGCTTTCCGTCCTAGTATCTGAACTGACCCGGTTGTCTTCTGCGTTGGTTTGCCTCTGTTCGCTTTGGCGTCCATCATGGTAATTACTTTCCGTCTCTTTTGAAGCGCCCTTTTCTTCCTCTCCAACATGGCCGTGATGTGCCTACATATATCACATACTATTAGCACGAACTCGAACTTCAAGGCCCCTAACAAAGAAGAAGAAGAGAAACGGGGACGAAAGTCAGGTCAATCAACATAACATACCATCCTCCCCGACTTTTCCCTATCCACATATCTCTCCCATAACGACGGATTGCTCTCCTCCTCAAACGGCAGAACCCTCCCTCTAGTCACCAGCCGAACCGCATGTCCAAACGTTGAATCCCGGAATAATTCTCTCATTGCAATTGATTCCTTAAAAAGATTTACCTATCAAATAGGAGAGAGAGAAACCGAAATTATGAAAGAAGCGAGTAGAAAGAAAAGTGAGAAAACATTGGGGACTTTTGTTTATCAGATAGAAAAATTCCTACCAGTACTTACACACCCATAGCATAGCAACCAAACTCATGATATCATAGTCATAGCCATACGGTAGCCACAGCCGTGGTCAGTCAGCCTGGCCAGACCCTTGGCGACTTAAGCTCGACATACAGTACGCGGAATTATCGGCCTTCGGACATTCAAATAACAAAAGAAATGATATCGAGAGGCACTAGGAGAATTGGAAATCTCCGCTTGGAGCTCATGTTTCTGCATTGCGTTGCGGCACAGTGCGCGTCCAAAAACAAACTACTGCGAGTAAGGGCGGGTGCCAAGCAAAGTGCAGTACGAGTAGTGTTGACATCATTGCCACAAAGGCCGCCCGCCTCAATTGCAACCAGAAAACATGATTCGTGGGAAAGACGCCTTCGGGGTCCATCGCATCGCTATTCCTTTTCAGTTTTAGAATCAGACTGAATAACTAAGCTTCGGCCTTCCATCTACTTGCCACAAATATTTTGGTACGGAATTTTCGCAATTAATAATCTGGGATGAATTGGGGATAGGTGTTAAACGTATACTTGGTTGATCACAGCCTATTCCAGACGAATTGTAAATGAAAGGTAACTAGGTAAGTAAACAAATATCAAAACAATAAATTGTTTTCCAGGCCCTCTAATTGTATACCTATGAATCCTAGCTCTAAAAGAAAGAAGATTAATAATCCACAAGCCTCTACCAAGACGACGTTTGCAGTGCATTTGCATATACATACAGCCCTTTCACCTAATTAAGTAACAAAAAGCTTTTAATACAAAAGGTGGCACATCTATTTAAGCCACTTTAACTGTTTGACCCTAACCCTAAGGCTAAATGGTTGAATCACAAAGCTAAAAAGTGCCCTGTTAAGCTATATAGTAGTAGCGATACCAAACAAAACTAGTAAACTACAAAAACGTAAGACAGTTAGGCGAAACTCTATACACACTTTAAGAACCTATTATACTGAAATTCCTGAGAACAACTAACTTAATTGCCAACGTACTCGCTATTCACTTGTTTCTTCCCTGGATGTATAGGCCCCGAATGGACGAAATCGTTGTTTTTAGTTTCGCCTGATTTATTTATTTCTATTCCAGCCTCTGTATACTATCCCCACACATAAGGCAAGCCTACAGTCTGTTCCCAATTGCAATGAATGAAGAGAGTACGTCGCAAAATTTCTATACATAAATACTAGAAAATGATCAAAGGATATCATCTTCAAAGATAGTATCTCTACTAATTAGATACCTATCTAGCGTAGAACCAAATAACACCCTAACTTCGAAACCTCGAAACTCCTCTATTCTCGGTAAAATATCCCCTCTATCAAAACCGATGAAACCATATACCCAACTATCCACTTTCGACTTTCTACTAACCCCTAAATTCATCCAAGGCATTCTTACAAATCTCAATCGCACAGTTCTACAATCTTGCTGCCTGAAATGCCCACATACATACTCGACCTCCTCACATAAAAAAACACTCCCACACAACGCCATAAGACCTCATCCAGCACAGAACCCTCCATACATACACCCAAAAACCCACCACGAAACAGACCAAATCGAGGCGATTCATCTCCGCCTCAACTAGTACAACTACGCGAAATCCACTACCGCAAGCCAGAATAACGAACACATCACTAAGCCGTAATTTCCAAGGTTCCTAGTACAATATCATGATATATTCCCAAATATACAAAGCAAGCCCGGAGCCTAGAGACACAGTAACGTGAAGGATTGCTCTTCTAGGGGTGCAGATTTAGTAGTTCAGCAGCAAACTGGGTTGGATTCAGAACGTGATAGCTTGAAAGTTATTGAACTGCGAAGAGATACTGTAGCATACGACATGGAGAAACATGAGAAAGTTTTAAGAACCAAATATCCGTCAGATATAAATCCGACGATTTGGTGGCATGAAATTCCGCTGAGGACCGTGAGATAGTTACATAACAAAGGATTAGATCATCACATGAGTCAATCTGCTTTACTCAGACAATCATAATTGAATGAGAATAGGAAGTCCCGAAGTGTATTTCTTGAGGGTATCAAGCGAATCATGGAATCTATAATGTACTGTACATTTTCATCTTACACACCTGCCAAAGCCCCCATCCATGTCCAGGATCTTCTACGCAGCGACCTCCACAGCCTCCTGAACTTCCGGTACATATTTTCTCGGAATCAAACCCTCAGCCATCTCAATAGCTCCATCCATATTATTCTTGTTGAACAAAAAGAGTCCCTGTATGGCAGCCGTGCTAGTTGACATCTTAGTCTTGGTATCCTGACCTTCCCCGGCGATGAGTTCAAGCTGTTCAAGTCGCTTCAGGAAACGCTCCAGACCTTTGCCATCGACGTCGATATCGCCGTAGAACCTATTCCACATTTCGGCAGCTTGGTATCTTGTAGCTTCTCCGATTCGGACCGTCATATCTACTCGACCAGGTCGTATCAGAGCCTCGTCAAGTCGATCGATGTGGTTTGTTGTTAGGAATGCTATTCTTTCTTCGCCTGCCGCGACGCCATCCAAAGCATTCAGTAATCCTGAAAATGTAACGGTTGAACCATTATACCCATCCGCATCCATTTTCCTTCGATTGACAAAAGCAGAATCTGCATCTTCAAGCAGGAGAATCGTTCGTGGGGGCAATTTCGTCAACATCAGCGCCAACTTGTCGTCTGTGATGCCCCGTTGACTAAGGTCAATAATCGAAACCCCGAAATCCAACTCCCCAGCCAGAGCTTGAATAAAAGAACTCTTGCCACTGCCAGGCGGTCCATATAGAAGATATCCCCTTCTATAAGGAATTCCCCGATCCACATACCAATCCTGACTTGCCAGGAAATCTTTCACGTCAGCCACTACCCTGTCCTTGATTCCCTGGTCTAGTATGACAGACTCAATAGGTCGCTTCTTCCGCGGTTCGCCAAAGGGCTTCCATTCCGTATGTTCAACGGTATACATCGTCGTCTTGCCTTCCCGCGCTTGCACGGCTAATTGATGTGCCTCCCGGAATATATCCTCAAATACATGTCTGTACGCATACAGAGTCGTGAAAGTGATCGTTTCATGTGGCTCCCCTGTCTGCATGTTCGCCGTATTATGCTTCTCTCTGTTCACCACGATATACGCATCTTGAACCCTTATAACATGTTTTCCATATCCAGGCTGCAGGAGGAATTGCGCATGCATAGGTTTATTGTGTATCGATCGCGAGGCCGTGTTCATGGAGAGATGGTGCATTCGCGTTAGCCTCGACTGAATGAAACCCCCAGCCGTACGAGGCTGCGAGAGATATGCGAGAACCCATGGGAAAGAGGGGTCTTGTTTGCTGATTTCGACATCGATGAGGAGGCGTCGTTTGAGCAATGATGCTCCCCGGATTACTGTGCGCCGTGCGACTGTGGCGGCTGCTCCCAGACCTGCGAGGCCGATGCCCCCGGCGAAGAGAGGATTGTTGAAGAGAGCATCGAGGGGGAGGATTGACGATGCAATGGGTGTTGATGGCGGCGGGGTTGTCATGGGGAGTTCTTGAGTAGGGGGAGCATTGAAGGAAATTCCAAGCTTCAGGAATGGTCCGTGGTTCTTGCCGAGGCTTGCTGGTTCTCATATTATGAAGGCATTTACAGTACAGTGCAGAATTTTTTGGGTGCACCAGAACTTTACACAGCTGTATTGTGAGATTTTTATATTCGCCTTACTAGCATTATCAAATCTACATTTATGGAGTGGCGTCGTTCTCCCCGAAGGAGAAAAGAAGTAACCTTGCAGGTGGCAAGCAGAAAGAAAAGAAGTCTCGAGACACGTGATGACCACCAAGACCTCCAACCTCATCTCAAGCTAGGAAGATCTGAATTGACACCATTCAGGTCAAACATCTCACAGAAAGACCACAAACACCAATTTTATTTCTGTCCACCAACGGAAGACTCATCGAACACTGCCAAAGCAACACTGCGTCCTATATTTGAACTTTCAAACTTCATCAGTAAGATTCATAGAGAAGCCTGAAGGGCCAGTTCACTTACGAAGAGCTCTTTCCCAATTGTTCTTTTGAAAGAAACTACCTCCTCCGACCATGCTGAACTACTTGTACTTGGAGAAGTGTTGGTTGAGATTCTCGACCTTGGACTTCTTGCGAAGGGGGTAGTGAGAGCCAACATCATTGGACTTGGGTTCCTGGCGGAGGTTGTATTGGAAACCAACATCAGCGGGCTTTGGTTCCTGACGAAGGTTGTAGTGATAACCAGCATCAGCAGGCTTAGGTTCTTGACGAAGGTTGTGATGAAGACCAACATTAGCTGGCTTTGTTGCCTGGCGAAGATTGTAGTGAAAACCAACATCAAAGGACTTGAGGTTAGATTCCTGGTCAACGTGGTAGCGGTCATCATCTTCATTGGGCCTAGATTTCTTGTGAAGGTGAGAGCCATAGGATGGAGTAGCATCTTTGAACTCGGGTTGAAACTTGCGTTTGACAACAGCGGGAGCAGAAACTACGGGATCGGCGAACACAGGTGGCGGACTCGTCATCACAACACCACGCATGGCATCTGGTGAATCCTTTGGCGACTCTTTGGCAGTCTCGGTATCAATTGGGCTACGATACTCGGCCATCGATGACATGATCAAAGAAGATCGAGGCTTGCATGGCGAGCGGATGACTCGGGTGGTCCCATCTTGTCGAAAGAAAGTCCGTCCTCGAAAGGTGTTGGAACGGAGGATTCTTGTTGAGGCCTGTGGTGATTGCTCGTCAGATTCCGAGTCATCTGGTTGCGTCTTCTTTGGTGTGGTCGGCTCGGTATCTGCAAATGGGGTGATTCTGGAAAGGACACGCTTGATCTCCACCTCCTTGCTCTCGTCATACTCGACCTTGAATCCGTGCTTTGGTGGCAAAGCTGGCGTTCTACTGCGCTGCGGACTGCCTGCGCGCGAGGCCGGGCTCGTAGCTCTGGTGTTAGGTGGTGCTTCAAGTTTGACAATCCCACGGGCCAACTCATTAGAGCCACGGAAGATGAAGGGTGCTGGTAAAATACGCGGTGTGTCTTTAAGACCAGTGCAAACAGCATCCAGGAAGGCTTTTGCTTCGGCTTCACTGTCTCGCCATTCCATATACAAATTCTGTAGCTCAGGAACCTCGTACGCAAATGGCTCGGCCCCTTGGTTCTCGTCAGTGGCGGCTTGCAGACTGGTCGATTGTTAATACTCACAAAGATATCCCCATTGCATTGCTTCGACAGTATGAAGAGCGAGAATCGAGTTTGCGAAGCCCATCTGACGAACCTCTTGGGCGCAGTGCTTGTAGAGGTCTATAAAACCTTCCTTGGTGGGGTTGCAACGAGATTCAGCCAAGGAGGTACCCTCTCGCAAGAACTTGTTGAGCATCTCGCGAAGATGAGTCTTGTAGAGGCTGGCCATGATGGAGACTTCTTCTGCTAGCCTTTGACAAGAAGTCAAGAAGACTAGAAAGAAAGTCGGAATGAGATGTGGGTGTGCGTCGGTTTGCACGTTATTTGTCGAGAAGTTGAGAAGCTGCTGAGACAAGATCGACCAAAACAGAAAGGTGAATTGGCCTTCTGTCATCTTGCCCACCGACGCGTCCAGTCGCCATAAACAACCTAATCTCCCACCAGTCACTTGCCCACACCTGTTGCCACGGAAAATCCTCGCATCCACCACACCCCCAAACACGTGCCCTGCCCCCTTTCAGGCCCACAAAGCCATATACACAAATCCCATTTATCCAAATTTCCTTTATAAAGCCAATAAGCAGATGTGCTGTTGTTCCTACGAGCAATGTGGTACCAAATGAAGGGCGGTTGTGAGTAGGCGCAAGTCGCACCAGCAGCGAAAAGCTTGGGCTTATCCTCTAAAAATCCCACTAGCTGGGGTTTTCTAAGGGCTCTCCAAATGAAGGGGAGTCTGGAGTTTTGCCACTTTGTTTTTGGTATTTCCTTTTTGGTGGATTAATATATTTTTTGGTGTTTTGGTGTTGATGCGCTAAGCGAGATTACAGATCAGGTTGGCGGTGGATGGTGCGTGGGTAAAGCGACGTTTTGTGGTAGCTTGACTTGGTGAGTGACCGTCAACTGAATGAAGATCAGTGGCAGCGGTATTTGAATTTCATCGTATTCTTGCTTTGTGAAGAACAAGAGATATAGCAACACTTACAGAGAAGGAAGTTTCTGATGCGTTTAAGTTACCATCGCTCTGCCTTTACCGCCTCATCGGGCGGCTCTTTTCAATTTTCGCTTTTAACTACTTCTTTGGCTCTTCGCATTCCTACCCAATGTGGTTCTCGATCTACCAGTACACTGGTACTCCTGAATTGCGAGTCCAATACAAGCTACACAACACGCCCGTCGAAGCTGTCAAGCAGCGCCTTCTGGTTGCTCCCTGTTCTGACCATTGAAATTCGATCCTCAGCCTCCTCACGAGTGTTTCGACTTGATGCTTGCCCTCGAAGGCTGGTAGCAATGTGAGAGGAAACGTTGATATTTTTATTGTTTTCAAGAACTTTGGAATTGATGGTAGGCAGCCGGCAACAATAGCAAGGCCCAACTCAGGGAAAGTGTATGTTGTCATCATGCTAATGTACCAAGTGGTATCAGCTGATTCTGCTAGGAGTACGCGGTAGTATAAACCTATTGCTGCTGAGACGCATGCCCTGATTTCTCATCAGATTAGCATTTCAGGTTTCGCAATGAGGTGATCTCAATACCACATACAGAATTGCAGCGCTGAAAACTGCTGAGATTTCCAACTTCTTCCGATTATCCAAGTGGAGTCTCCAAATAATGGGTTGTGGCAGGAGAACGATAATAAAGTCAGAAGCGACATTGACAGCAGCGGACGCAACCAAGACTGATCCCATATCAATATAAGTTCCATTTTCCACGAGCGGATCCCACGCTTTCCTAATCGGCTGGCACGAGAAGATCTCAAGAAAGAAGCCGCTGCCATAAAAGACCAAGTTCAACCAAATCAGTGCATGACAGGCCCAGAAGAATTTCCCTCTCTTAGCCGTGGAGAAGATTGTGATGAATTGTAGCAGGATCGAGGTTTTGATAGCAAGTACTACCAGGCTATATAGTATGGCACCTATGCGAAAGTCCTTGATTGGATTAGCGAGCTCGGGTGTTTTTGGTTTGGAAATACGCACGTAGAGAAATGTTCGAAGGTCTTTGATCCTTACGTCCCATTGGTGTCTAGCACCTGCTGCTTGATCCCCTAATCTGGCAGCTACTAGAACGCCTTCCGTGGCTTTGACCGCGAGGAACGCTTAATCACTATTGGGGGTCCAACTACTAGAGGGGACAAGGACCTCTATAGGGAACGCTTCCTAGAGTTCCTCAGTACTGTCCCTCCCTCGGACATAATCGTATACACAGACGGCTCTAGATTAGACAATGGGAACACTGGTGGTGGGGTCTGCCTCACACGAGGTAACTCTGTACTAAACACAAAGTCGTACCCTTTTGGCCCGACCCTAGAGATCTACGACGCCGAGGCTAGGGCTGCCCTCCTCGGTATTGAACTCGCTATTGATTCCCCCGCCTGGGCGACGTCCCGTCGGTGTTGGGTCTGTCTTGATAACCTAGAAGCTTCTCTTCAGCTTACCTTTCGCTCGGTTGGAACCTCGCAGGAGGTCTTTAATAGAGTCTACGACCTTATACAACAGTACCCCGGCAAGATCTCGATCCGCTGGTGCCCGAGTCATATTGGGATACACGGGAACGAGGTTGCCGACAAGGCTGCCGGCGTAGCCGCCCGCTCCGCTCTAGAAAACCCCCCTCTACTCTGTACAGCCTCGCTTAAGAGATATGTTAAGGAGGGGTGCTCTAGCCTAGCTAATAATCTTTGGCGGACTACTCTTCCCCCGCTATATAAGCGCCTAGGGGTCATAAATTGGGTTCCAAGGCCCTGTTCCCTCAAACTCCCTCGCGAGGTACTCGGTCGATTTATAGCGGCCAGAACTGGTCACGGGGACTTTACCTTATACTATATACGGTTCTAATACTACGACACCCTCCGCGATACAAGTAATTGTACTTGCGGCAAGAATAAAACATAATTTCACCTCCTATTCTACCGAATAGTTAAGCGAGAAACCCCGAGACTTATAGCGAAAGCTAAACGCGACCCCTCCCTTCTCTTTGGTCCCTTCTCGGAGAAGCTCTTTAGAGAGCTCTTCTATAAATCTAAGTTCTACTCAGAGATCTGCCCTATACGGCCGGCCTCCAACTAGTTCCTATACTACTTCTTTCTAGTCACCCTGTTCACTTTGGGGTTGGTCCAAAAGCGGGCCCTCCTTCTTCTCTGTCACCTGTAGAATAGTCTCTTATCTACACCCCCCGGCATCCGGGGCACCCCCCCAGCGTCTTTTGCTCTACTGAGGGCTATTATAGAACCTAGCTACAAGTTGGCTAGTTGTATTCGCCAGACGTTAAATAGAAATAAATAAATAAAAAAAATACTAGAACGCCTAGGAATAGTACCTGCTATATCAGTCAATTTTTCAACCAACTAGAAACGTAAAGGTTTCTTACAAAAGCTAAGAAGCAGAAGTCTGTGGCGTATTAATTAGTCTTTCATAAAGAATGAATGTGAGGTGAGGTATCTCGAAAACATACAATCATCCAACGTAACCCTCCGGATAATTCGAGTTTTTGTGTATAGACGGATTGAAACGGCCACCGTTGGAAGCAGAAAAAATATCACTTCTACTATGAGCATTGCTTTCATGAAATTTGGCGGATGGAGAAAATTGGGTTTAATGCCTGGGGGAGGTTTCAAAGCTGGGCCTTCGAGTAAAGTCTGCAGCGCCATGCTGTCCGCTGTGTCCATGATTGTGGGAAATGGAAGAGAACAGAACCTCTCTAGAAAGTAAATGTCCTTGATTAAGAGCAATTCCCGGATCGCTAACATATGTAAGGAAAGCAAAGTGGAGCCTAGAATGTCGCGAAACCATAGTCACATCATATTTAATGAGCCTGGTTAACAGTTCATGAAGAAGCTGCAGGTACTATAAAAACCCAGCCTTCTTGCTGCAAGCGCCCGCCAACTTTGTGGCATGTCATGGCTCCTGTGCAGAAAGATATTAAGCACCTTCCTGTTTTGTCGTTATGCAGAGGATTGCTACTTTGGATAAAAGTGGGTGAGTTACAGTGTTGCAGCGTAGTATACCACATAATGCACAATTGAAACGGCTGTTCCAATTCAGTGTGTTTACCAGATTTGAGAATCTCCAATACCACATCGCGAATGTCGATGGGTCTGGGTCGACCATTTTTGGGAAAAGGTTCCGTTGTTTGATTGGTTGGATTTTCGGGACTCGTATATACGGTACATCGCCTAATTCTTTGTGGAGGGTATGTCACATTATTAACCCTAAGCGCTCTACACTAGTTGAAGGAAAGAGATTTTTTGGTGATGGGAATGTTGTGGTTTGTACAGCGTGAAGTTTGGGAAATGAGTTCAGGCTCTCCACTACTACCTAGACTGATGATTTACTTATGTAAACTACAACAGAATTGGCCAGGCATCTATTTGACCTATATGTGCCCAGTTATTGCGTGCGCATTGTTGTTAATTGCATTTGATTGACAATAGAAGACATAATATGAATGAATTGACATTTGACCCTTTTACATCCCGTATCTAAACGATGAGAGGCTCCTAGTGTTGTTATTTCTACTAATTCCTATCAGCTTGAGTCTTGAAAAAGGTTCTAAGTTTCTCTCACCGGTGTTAATATACAACGTTTCCTCAGCCGTATTTGCGTTTGTGTGGAAGTGAAGATGGCGGATCGTTAGGATGGTCTGGCATGAAGAAGGGGTAATGCGCCAGGCCTTCTGGGAATTTCAATTGGTTCTGATAGTGAGGGTTTGCGGCGGCCAGCCTTTCATCTATTCCTCAAGTCTTGGAACTGGTTTGCCCTGCTTCTCGATCTTCTTTTTGTATGGGACCTTTGGTGGGTTTTGCGGGCGAAGAGGACTTTCATGAGGATTTCCAGGCTGTCCTTTGGGGATTGGCTTGCCCTGGATCCAAATGTCATTCTTCTTTGGGTTCTTTGGCAGGTTGGATTTACGGAGAGGTTCTACATGAGGATTCCCAGGTGCTCCATTGGCTATCGGTGTGCCCTTGATCCAATTAACCTTTTCCCCATCCTTTCTTGTCCTGAAAATTCCTGTTTTCCCCCTACGACTACCGAACAATGTTCTCAATCCCCGTGTGGAAAGAGCTCCAGTACCGGCTGATGGTACTGGAATTCCAGCGACCAAAATGGAAAGTACAGTTACAGCGAAAAAGACGCTGGGAAGCAACATCGCGAAATTGAGTGTTGGTAATATTTTGCTCTTTGTAATAGTGAACTCCTCAAAAGATTGCTATTGATGAAGTTGGAGAGGAACAAAAATTTCAATTTTAAACGAAGGTATCGACATGTAGCGAACGTGTTCTTGCAGCTGGAAATAGATAGAATGACAGAGAGAAAGCAAGCGATAAGTAAAGAAATAGAAAGAAGAAAGAAGAAAGAAGAGAGAAAAAGACGTTAAAAGGCGTTGAAGCGGTGGGCGAGAAAAGAGAAGTAACGGAGAAGATGGAAGTATAAATGACATCCGTGGATGCCTGTAAAAGAAGTCCCTATATCGAGAGTTCTGTAACGAATTGACTTTAGTGCAAACCCAGCTAAGAAATTCCGAGGGTTAA
The DNA here is from genome assembly GCA_900536445.1 of Hymenoscyphus occultus. Lineage (NCBI taxonomy): Eukaryota > Fungi > Ascomycota > Leotiomycetes > Helotiales > Helotiaceae > Hymenoscyphus > Hymenoscyphus occultus. The sequence continues at coordinate 1,847 of UNPT01000155.1, read as the reverse complement.
GGGGCGGGAACTTCTACCAAAAACCGCCTGTTCACCTTACCTCTGAAAGCTTACTGGGAAGCCCAGAATATATCAAGAGTTAAGGACTGAGAATGAGCTTATTGGGCGAGGTCACTTTAGAGTTTCTTACGTACACTCTTTGCTTAGGCTTCTTGGGAGGTTTTATACCATGTCAAAGACGAGCCATGATGCCTCATGTTAGGCATGCGCTTTCTCCGCATCTCTCCTAAGGACTGTCCCATAAGTTTGCAGTGACGATCTTACGAAGTATCGCACAACCTTACGGAGTAGAGTCTAAAATTTACGGTACCAGGGATGTTTCGACTACCTAAGAAGAATTCATCTTTGTAGCTCTTTAACAACGGCTCTCTTGACGAGGATGATCACATGTAAGATCTTAGATACCCAGTCTAGTAAACCAAGTCAAGGCAGTGGTTTTCCTGGATAATAAGCCCTGCTTTAACATCCGCTCTAGTTTGAACTGGATCCAAGAAACATGATTCTGGGCTGTTGCCAGGGACGATGTAAAGAGTATAACTATCGTCAGTTCCTAGGCCAGCAAAAGTCGAAATCTCAGCCTGTACGAGGCGCTGGCTACTAACCTAGGATTGCAATATTATCCTAGAGCTGATGAGATACTCTCGCATTCGTTGGAGCTGGTGTGAGCGTCGTGGTGATCCAACGAGGGTATCGCGACGTGGCCTCACCAGAACAGAGGAATGGCAGCCAACGCCACTAGATTTAAAAACCACCCAACCGTCCGATTCCCTGCCTTGCGACCAGGCACATCTTCGACATTTACGCGGTCGAATTTCTAAGCAGCAATAACTACATCGGCGGATAGGGCACCTCTAGGGCGGCATTTGCAGAGTTTTCACGACCGGCAAAAATGGGGGCTCCGCTAGCCAGTATAGAGCAGAGGTCTCTACTTCAAGGATTACAGCCTTCCCCCTGAGACGGTCGACCTTTGCGACGAAGAGAACAGAGCGTCTGTTAAAGAAGAAAGGGTAGAAGGAGGGTTATACACTACGAGGGTAGATAAGCCTGGAGGGACAGCAAAGAGCTAGGATCTCGTATTGTACAAAGGAGGGATGAATAGAGGGAAATGGTTCGGATGGAGTTTCTCCTCTTCTTTTGACCCCTCTGCTTAGGCAGTGGAACTCTCTTTAGAAGGGCATATTTGCAGGGAAGAACCGCTGTTGAGACAGGCCCGAGGACAATTCACGAATCCCTTGTACATACGATACCAGCCCTCTCTCTGCCTACACGCCTAGAAACGCGATTTCACAACACACAAGGCAGGAAGGCCGGCTCACTCTACACACGATCGGGGCCCAGGGACTGGGCCGACAGAAAGCTAGGGATTAGAGGCACAAAGGGAGAACAGAAGCATCGCTTTGGTTAGTAGGATAGAAACACATAGAGTATACTACCTGGCTAGGGGTGTATTCTACGCAAATCCTGCGAGGCATGGTCGGCCCTGCTGGTGTATAGCAGAGATGTAGCAGGGTATCGCGAAGGGGGGTCAAACCCTTAGGGCGAGGCATATAATGGCAGCGATAGAAGGGAGGATGGTGATTCATTGCTCTATATAACACTGTCTATATGGCCCGAGAGGACGGAGGCGCATGTCGGTTCACGAAGAGAGCGTAGAGAGCAGCTGGCTGGTTGGCAATCGTGAGCTTAAGGAGCAAACTGTAAGGGAGACGTGGATAGAGAGGCCTTGTCCCCCTCTCTTCCGAACCTAGGAGGCGAGACACAGGGGAAAAGCGTTGTAGAGGCTTCTAGCGTAGAGAGAAGCAGGCCGACTCTACTGTATATTTGAACTAATATATATCTTTTACCGC